>CM039464.1:6977272-7071689 GCA_022414725.1 Microglena sp. YARC
GTTGGTCTATTACATGGTTACGGTCAGGTAATGAAACGCGCTGGTGGGGCGTGGTAGTAAGGGAGCACGTCTTGCGGACAGGGTATTCGGGCTGCTGCTTTACCTAGACAACTTTATGGCGGTTGACAGCGGGCCGCGAACCAATCTAAAGCGCCACCCGTGAGAAGTTGGAGACCTGCCGCACCTTCTTCGTTCGTTTCAAAGGATGCTTCCCATTGAGCCATTCGTCGAACGGGATGCACGCACGTAGACTAGCATGCCCAACCGAAGTTCATAGAGTTCCTAGTGCGTCACGAGGCACAAACAGAACACTCCAAACCATTTGGGGACAAGCGGCTGAGGATCCTGCGAGACCACAATTGCACATGTTTTATCGAAGAGAGTGGTGACGTTCAAGGCTAGCCAATTATTTTGCTGTTCTATAAACCTAATTTTTTTGTACGTCCTGTTGGTTGATGCGAGCCTCGTTGGAAGCCTTACGTAGTAAGCGTTGGTCTATCACGCTGAGTGCTCTCACACACCAAAGGTACACACCAGGTGCGCCACCTGTACGATGAAGCATCCCTTATTACTGAAATAAGAAGAACACGGTACACTGGAATGCTAACCAGCAGCAGCTCCTTGAGCTGAAAGCCCGTTTATTGTTCTCACTTGGCATATCTGACTCGACCCGATCAATCTACCGTCGATGAATTCGTGAACAGAAGTAAACCGCTGAGGTGCACAAACGTGAATTACCCGTTCGAGATTTATCACCAGGCTTATACCGTCGGCACGTCCCCACCGAGAAATAGTACCCTCCCTCAACCACGTTTTATAAATCTCCAGGCTGAACTTGAAACAGTAAATTAATTAATTCGAATCCCATATGCGATACACATCGCATTCCACCCAGCGACCAATGGTAATTGAGCCTACTTATCTCGCCAATTTGTGCGCATCATCATCTACGCTGGCTGCTCTAAAACCACTTATCAATGCTCAGTCGCATTCACTCCAGAAACTCACAGCGAACCAACAACACGACAACCAGTCAGTCGTCGAATGTAATCATAGTATCATGGGTGTGACTAGTTCTGTTCCGAGGTCAACGAATTTTGCAAGAAAAACGCTGAATTTATAATACAACATGAGTTTAGGTATGCTTTGTGTTTTTACGTGATTTAACACTGTTCACGGATGATAAAAGGGCGAAACCAAATCCTCCACAAACCCCAAGGAGGCCAGAACTCGAAACATGCATCGTACCCAATAATAGCCCAAATACACCACCAGGATCGAGGGAGGCTAACTGTGTACTTGAGGACATCCAGGGCTCTACCCTAGCGAACGGTCAACCCTGGATGGATTGGCCATGGCAAGGGCACGTGGGTCTACTTATGCATTGGCAACGCAGTGTATGACAACGCCTGGTGGGGCGTGGTAGTAAGGGAGCCCCGTCTTGCGGTGGACAGGGCATTCGGTGCTGCTGCTTTACTTAGAACAAAGCTTCATGGCGGTTGACAGCGGCCGCGAACACCTAAAGCGCACCCGTAGAGACTTCGGAAGCCCCCGCACCTTCTTGCGTTCGTTCAAGGAGCTCTGCCATTTGAGAGCCATTACGTCGAAACGGGGATTGCCACGCACGTTAGACGTACATGCCCAACCAAGGTCCATTAGAGGTCCTAGTCGTCAACGAGGCAAACAGACTCCACCAGGGGACAAGGGCCTGAGGTCCTGGAGGACCACATGCACATTGTTTTCGATGTGACGTTCATCAAGGCTAGCTCCAATATTTGTTGTGTTTAAACCTTTTTTGTCGTCCTGTTGGTTGATCGAGCCTCGTTGGTTAGTTGGTTATCACGTGTGCCTCACACGCACAAGGTCACCAGTTCGGACCTGGTACGAGGCATCCTTATTACTGATAGGAGGTACTGGAATGCTAACGAGCATGCCTCCTTGAGCCTGAAGCTCCGTGATATGTTCACTTGACTTCTGACTCGCCCGCTCAATCTACCCGTCCGATGAATGCGTGGAAGTACCTGGATTACCGTGAGATTTACGAGGCTTTACCGTGAGCCCCGTGAACTAAACAGTGTGTACATCAGAATTTATATCGCAATTTGCTATGCTTATATGTCGCTCAAACAACAACGCAATCAGTAGGCGAAGTTTTATATGGTACAACCCATTTTGCACAAGAAACCGAATTTATAATACAAATGAGTTTAGGGTATCTTGTGTTTTTACTGATTTACACTTCTCACGAGATGTCAAATGGGGAACCAAAATCCTCCCCACAACCCCCAGGAGGCCAGACCCGAAACATGCATCGTACCCAATAATAGCCAAATACACCCACCGGATCGAGGGGAGGCTAACTGTGCTATTGAGGACATCCAGGCCTCTACCCTAGCGAACGGCCACCCTGGGAGATTTGGCCATGGCAAGGGCACGTGGTCTACAATGCATGGCACGCAGGTAATGACAAATCACGCTATTGCCAGTGGTGGACGGCGTGGTTAGTAGGGAGCCCCGTCTTGCGGCGACAGGGCACGGGCTGTTGCATTTACCTAGACAAAGCTTTCATGCGGTTGACAGCCGGCCGCGAACACTAAAGCGCACCCGTAGAGATTGGAACCCCGCCACCTTCTTCGTTCGTTCAAGGAGCTCTGCCATTGAGCCATTCGTCAAAACGGGGATGCACGCACGTAGACATACATGCCCAACCAAGGTCATAGATGGTCCTTAGTCGTCAACGAGGGCATAACAGACTCTCACCACGTGCGGACAAGGGCCTGAGGTGCCTGGAGGACCACATGCACATGTTTTTTCGATGTGCCGTCATCAAGGCTAGCTCAATTATTGTTATTGTGTCTTTAAACCTTTTTTGTCGTCTCCGACTGTTGGGTTGATGAGCCCTCGGTTGCGTTGTAGATTGGTTATCTCACGTGTGCCTCACACGCACAAAGTCACCACTGAGTTTCGGACCTCCCGGTACGAGGCATCCTTATTTACTGATATGGAGGTACTGGAATGACTCTAACTGAGCAATTTGCCTTCCTTGAGCCTGTAAAAGCTTCGTGATATAGGAGTTCACTTGCTTCTTTGACGCGCTCCGTCAATCACCGTCTCGATGAATAACTCGTGGACGAACCTGTTTGAGTACCTGTGTGGAATGGTATCGTGAGATTTACGAGGCGGTTTACCTGTGAGCCCCGTGAACTAAACAGTTGTACATCAAATTTATATCGCAATTTGCTATGCTTATATGTCGCTCAAACAACAACGCAACACGTAGGTAATGCGAAGTTTAATACGCTTACAATTTTGGTGCAAAGAAACCGAATTTTATAATACAAATGAGTTTAGGTATCTTGTGTTTTACTGATTTACACTTTTCACGGATGTAAATGGGGAACCAAATCCGCCCACAAACTGTTGCCCAGGAGGCCAGACCCGAAACATGCATCGTACCAATAATAGCCAAATACACCCACCGGATCGAGGGGAGGCTAACTGTGTACTTGAGGACATCCAGGCTCTACCCTATTGGCGAACGGTGGCCAACCCTGGAGGATGTGTTGATTGGCCATGGCAAGGGCACGTGGAACTCTACATTTGTGCATGGCACGCAGGTAATGACAACGCCTGGTGAGGGGCGTGGTAGTAAAGGAGCCCCGTCTTGCGGCGACAGGGCACGGGCTGCTGGCTTACCTAGAACAAAGTCTTTCATGGCGGTTGACAGCGGCCTGCGAATTCACTAAAGCGGCATCGTAATGATTGGAAACCCCGCACGCTATCTTCGTTCGTTGCAAGGGACTCTGGCATTGGAGCGGCATTAACAGCTCGAAAACGGGGGATGTCAGCGCACTGTAGAGCTACATGCCCAACCAAGTCAGATCCTAGTTCTCAACGAGGAGACCTCCACCAGGGGACAAGGGCCTGAGGTCCTGGAGTGACCACATGCACATGTTTTCGATGTGACGTCATCAAAGGCTACTCAATTATTGTTGTGTCTTTAAACCTTTTTTGTCGTCCTGTTGGTTGATTGAGCCTCGTTTGGTGTAGTTGGTTATTCACGTGTGCCTCACACGCACAGGTCTACCCAGTTTCGGACCCGTACGAGGCATCCTTATTACTGATAGGAGTTATCGCTAACGAGCATGCTCCTTGAGCCTGAAGCCCGTGATATGTTCACTTGCTTCTGACTCGCCCGTCAATCACCGTCCGATGACTCGTGGAAGTACCTGGATTATCGTGAGATTTTACGAGCTTTACCGTGAGCCCCGAGAACTAAACAGTTGTACTCAGAATTTATATCGCAATTTGCTATGCTTATATCGCTCAAACAACAACGCAACAGTAGTGCGAAGTTTAATACGGTACAATTTCGCAAAGAAACCGAATTTATAATACAAATGAGTTTAGGGTATCTTGTGTTTTTACTGATTTACACTTTCACGGATGTAAATGGGGAACCAAATCCTCCACAAACCCCAGGAGGCCAGACCCGAAACATGCATCGACCCAATAATAGCCAAATACACCCACCGGATCGAGGGGAGGCTAACAGTTACTTGAGGACATCCAGGCTGGGCCACCCTAGCGAACGGCCACCCAGATTGGAATTGGCCATGGCAAGGGCACGTGTCTACAATGCATGCACGCAGGTAATGACAACGCCTGGTGGGGCGTGGTAGTAAGGGAGCCCCGTCTTGCGGCGACAGGGCACGGGCTGCTGCTTTACCTAGACAAAGCTTTCATGGCGGTTGACAGCGCGCGAACACTAAAGCGCACCCGTAGAGATTGGAACCCCGCACCTTCTTCGTTCGTTCAAGGAGCTCTGCCATTGAGCCATTCGTCGAAACGGGGATGCACGCACGGTAGAACTACATGCCCAACCAAGGTCATAGAGGTCCTAGTCGCAACGAGGCAAACAGACTCCACCAGGACAAGGGCCTGAGGTCCTGGAGGACCACGAATGCACTGTTTTTCGATGTGACGTCATCAAGTCTCAATTATTGTTGTGTCTTTAAAACCTTTTTGTCGTCCTGTTGGTTGATGAGCCTCGTTGGTGTAGTTGGATATCACGTGTGCCTCACACGCATAAGGTCACCAATTCGAAACCTGGTTCGAGCCATCCTTATAACTGACTTAAGGGCGTCCCGAATGAAATGATTCGATTCTTTAATTAAATGTATTTTAATTAATTTAATTAAATTGTATTTAATGTTTGTCTTATATTAATTCGATTTATTCCATTCCATTTAATTTAATTAACGTGATTTTGAATGCATGTAATTGCTTAAAATTGTATCAATTCGAATAGGATTACATTGAAGGGCGCCTGGAGGCTTTAAATTAATTGAAATTCCAATGAAATCGATTGATGATTTAGCATAGTTAACTACAAAGTGACGAAAAAAGAAAGTTTTGAAGGGTTGTTGATTTTTAAGCAGTATTGAACGTTTCTATAATGCAATGAAATGCATGTATGTAGATTTACTTTAAAAATAAAAAAAAATGATGCAAGAAAAATGAGACCAATCAGGTGTGTCTGGTTGATTTTACGGAATTTGTGCAAGGTATTGCATGTTTCGGCCCAGCCCAGATTGCATGTCCTCCTGAACGGGGTTTTGGCCAGCGGCAGGTGGCGTGGCATGCCCCTGCCCCCGCCCCGGGCCCCGGCCCCGCCCCTGCCCCCGCCCCCGCCCGGTGGCCCCCGCCCCTGCCCCACGACGGCCGGCCTGGGCCGCGGCCCCGAGGTGGGGTCCGTGGGCTAATTATAGCACGTGCCCTAGGGGAATGTTTCGTCCATTGTGATGCGTACATGTTTCGCCTTGGTTTTTTGACGACTGTTCTGTTCCCAAACCTATGTATACGCACATGTTGAAGTGCTTCAAATTTGAAATGTTAGCTCAAAACACCATGAAATCAAATTGTTAACCATTAATTGTACCTTTTTGGCCCAACCTGAGCTCCTTTTCGTGAATTGCGATGCTCATATGTGCTCTGGTGAGAATTTGTCCGGTATAAATAAGTCTTATAATTAATCAAAAATATAGAATGTTCAACTTTTTTTGTGTTTTTCATAAAACCTGAAAAAGTGGTTGGTGACACACGGACGAACGGACGAACGGACGAAAGGACGGACATTTTAATGGGGCTAATCCCTCTTCAAAAATCTGGAGATTTTTTTCATTCGGGTATAGGAGGTACTGGAATGCTAACGAGCATGCCTCCTTGAGCCTGAAGCCGTGATATGTTCACTTGCTTCTGACTCGCCCGTCAATCACCGTCCGATGAATTCGTGGAAGTACCTGGATTACCGTGAGATTTACAAGGCTTTACCGTGAGCCCCGTGAACTAAACAGTTGTACATCAGAATTTATATCGCAATTTGCTATGCTTATATGTCGCTCAAACAACAACGCAACGGTAGTGCGAAGTTTAATACGGTACAATTTCGCAAAGAAACCGAATTTATAATACAAATGAGTTTAGGGTATCTTGTGTTTTACTGATTAACACTTTCACGGATGTAAATGGGGAACCAAATCCTCCCACAAACCCCAGGAGGCCAGACCCGAAACATGCATCGTACCCAATAATAGCCAAATACACCCACCGGATCGAGGGGAGGCTAACTGTGTACTTGAGGACATCCAGGCTCTACCCTAGCGAACGGCCACCCTGGAGGATTGGCCATGGCAAGGGCACGTGGTCTACATGGCACCCAGGTAATGACAACGCCTGGTGGGGCGTGGTAGTAAGGGAGCACGTCTTGCGGCGACAGGGTACGGGCTGCTGCTTTACCTAGACAAAGCTTTCATGGCGGTTGACAGAGGCCGCGAACACTAAAGCGCACCCGTAGAGATTGGAACCCCGCACCTTCTTCGTTCGTTCAAGGAGCTCTGCCATTGAGCCATTCGTCGAACGGGGATGCACGCACGTAGACTACATGCCCAACCAAGGTCATAGAGGTCCTAGTCGTCAACGAGGCAAACAGACTCCACCAGGGGACAAGGGCCTGAGGTCCTGGAGGACCACATGCACATGTTTTTCGATGTGACGTCATCAAGGCTAGCTCAATTATTGTTGTGTCTTTAAACCTTTTTTGTCGTCCTGTTGGTTGATGAGCCTCGTTGGTGTAGTTGGTTATCACGTGTGCCTCACACGCACAAGGTCACCAGTTCGGACCTGGTACGAGGCATCCTTATTACTGATAGGAGGTACTGGAATGCTAACGAGCATGCCTCCTTGAGCCTGAAGCCCGTGATATGTTCACTTGCTTCTGACCTGCCCGTCAATCACCGTCCGATGAATTCGTGGAAGTACCTGGATTACCGTGAGATTTACGAGGCTTTACCGTGAGCCCCGTGAACTAAACAGTTGTACATCAGAATTTATATCGCAATTTGCTATGCTTATATGTCGCTCAAACAACAACGCAACAGTAGTGCGAAGTTTAATACGGTACAATTTAGCAAAGAAACCGAATTTATAATACAAATGAGTTTAGGGTATCTTGTGTTTTACTGTTTTACACTTTCACGGATGTAAATGGGGAACCAAATCCTCCCACAAACCCCAGGAGACCAGACCCGAAACATGCATCGTACCCAATAATAGCCAAATACACCCACCGGATCAAGGGGAGGCTAACTGTGTACTTGAGGACATCCAGGCTCTACCCTAGCGAACGGCCACCCTGGAGGATTGGCCATGGCAAGGGCACGTGGTCTACATGGCACCCAGGTAATGACAACGCCTGGTGGGGCGTGGTAGTAAGGGAGCACGTCTTGCGGCGACAGGGTACGGGCTGCTGCTTTACCTAGACAAAGCTTTCATGGCGGTTGACAGAGGCCGCGAACACTAAAGCGCACCCGTAGAGATTGGAACCCCGCACCTTCTTCGTTCGTTCAAGGAGCTCTGCCATTGAGCCATTCGTCGAAACGGGGATGCACGCACGTAGACTACATGCCCAACCAAGGTCATAGAGGTCCTAGTCGTCAACGAGGCAAACAGACTCCACCAGGGGACAAGGGCCTGAGGTCCTGGAGGACCACATGCACATGTTTTTCGATGTGACGTCATCAAGGCTAGCTCAATTATTGTTGTGTCTTTAAACCTTTTGTGTGGTCCTGTTGGTTGATTAGCCTCGTTGGTGTAGTTGGTTATCACGTGTGCCTCACACGCACAAGGTCACAAGATCGAACCTGGTACGAGGCATCCTTATTACTGATTAAGGGCGCCTGGAGGCGCGTCCCGAATGAAATGATTCGATTTTTAATTCAATGTATTTTAATTAATTTAATTAAATTGTATTTTAATGTTGTCTTATTTTAATTCGATTTATTCCATTCCATTTAATTTAATTAACGTGATTTGAATGCATGTAATTGCTTAAAATTGTATCAATTCGAATAGGATTACATTTGAAGGGCGCCTGGAGGCTTTAAATTAATTGAACTCCTGTCACGCGCGAACGCGTGCCCAAACACTGCGTACGTAACACGCCAACCTGTCAGTACACGCTGTCGCAAGCGAACACCACGTGCCAAGCGCAGCTACCCCGCAGCTGCGGCAATATATTCCCATATCCAATTGCACTCGGTTGGCACCAGATGCCGGCTAGGACAGCATCATTTCACATCTCAATTCCTTAAGCCCTAAGCCATGAATGAGTTCGCGCCACAATAAAGAGAGCAGCGAGCTGAACACAACCCTCACTCGTCTTTTGTCTCTCAGGTGCGTTCAGTTAGTGTCCGAGTCGTGATGATGATGCTGCCTGTTGACAGACCTCATCTTGATTGCCCATTCAGCCTATTGTGAGCCGGCTGATCCCATCCGTGCCCTTTGCTCGGTTACTAGCAGAGCTGCCCTTGGCTAATGGGTATTGTTTAACACGTAACCATTCCACCCTCCAGCAGCCGAGGCCACCCGTGCCCTTTGCTCGGTTACTAGCAAAGCTGCCCTTGGCTGATTAGTATTGATAACACCTAACCATTCCAGCCTCCAGCAGCCGACAGAGAGCCCATCCGTGCTCTTGACTCGATAGCTTGCTAAGCCGCCCCTGGTTGACTCGTATTAATAGCTAGTAACCCTTTAGTAAGCCGATCGAACTTCCTTTGCCATTGATCAGTCGTGCAGCCATCTCCAGCCGACTTTCTTCTTGCCCTTTTGAAAGCCCGCTATTTACTTACTAGAGAGCTAGTCTTACGGCCAGTCAATAACCGACTGTGGCCTTCAATTAATTATTATCTACACTTATTATGTAACCCTCACTCGTCTTTTGTCTCTCAGAACCCTCCCGGGAATTAACCCCCTCTGCGTCCGACCCCCGCTGTCGTCAAGGAACTCCAGACACCACTTTGGCCGCTGTCGTCTCTGCCCTACTGCTTCCCCGGACTCCCACGTCCAAGAACACTCAACGCCCAACCAAACGGTGAGAAACGCAACATGAGCCTCCACAGACGCCAGCCAGGGGGCCGGTACTGAGGCACCTAGGCGCACCTAGGCGCATTCAGTGGTAACAGCTAATGCACCCTTAACACCCATCTAGCCGTGTCAGCCCAATGAATCGATTGATGATTTAGCATAGTTAACTACAAAGTGACGAAAAATAAAGTTTTTGAAGGGTTGTTGATTTTTAAGCAGTATTGAACGTTTCTATAATGCAATGAAATGCATGTATGTAGATTTACTTTAAAAATAAAAAAAAATTAATGCAAGAAAAATGAGACCAATCAGGTTTCTGGTTGATTTTACGGAATTTGTGCAAGGTATTGCATGTTTCGGCCCAGCCCAGATTGCATGTCCTCCTGAACGGGGTTTTGGCCAGCGGCAGGTGGCGTGGCATGCCCCTGCCCCCGCCCCGGGCCCCCGGCCCCGCCCCTGCCCCCGCCCCCGCCCGGTGGCCCCCGCCCCTGCCCCACGACGGCCCGGCCTGGGCCGCGGCCCCGAGGTGGGGTCCGTGGGCTAATTATAGCACGTGCCCTAGGGGAATGTTTCGTCCATTGTGATGCGTACATGTTTCGCCTTGGTTTTTTGACGACTGTTCTGTTCCCAAACCTATGTGTACGCACATGTTGAAGTGCTTCAAATTTGAAATGTTAGCTCAAAACACCCTGAAATCAAATTGTTAACCATTAATTGTAGCTTTTTGGCCCAACCTGAGCTCCTTTTCGTGAATTGCGATGCTCATATGTGCTCTGGTGAGAATTTGTCCGGTATAAATAAGTCTTATAATTAATCAAAAATATAGAATGTTCAACTTTTTTGTGTTTTTCATAAAACCTGAAAAAGTGGTTGGTGACACACGGACGAACGGACGAACGGACGAAAGGACGGACATTTTAATGGGGTTAATCCCTCTTCAAAAATCTGTAGATTTTTTTCATTCGGGTATAGGAGGTACTGGAATGCTAACGAGCATGCACATGTTTTTCGATTTGACGTCATCAAGGCTAGCTCAATTATTGTTGTGTCTTTAAACCTTTTTTGTCGTCCTGTTGGTTGATCCTCGTTGATGTAGTTGGTTATCACGTGTGCCTCACACGCACAAGGTCACCAGTTCGGACCTGGTACGAGGCATCCTTATTACTGATAGGAGGTACTGGAATGCTAACGAGCATGCCTCCTTGAGCCTGAAGCCCGTGATATGTTCACTTGCTTCTGACTCGCCCGTCAATCACCGTCCGATGAATTCGTGGAAGTACCTGGATTACCGTGAGATTTACGAGGCTTTACCGTGAGCCCCGTGAACTAAACAGTTGTAAATCAGAATTTATATCGCAATTTGCTATGCTTATATGTCGCTCAAACAACAACGCAACAGTAGTGCGAAGTTTAATACGGTACAATTTTGCAAAGAAACCGAATTTATAATACAAATGAGTTTAGGGTATCTTGTGTTTTACTGTTTTACACTTTCACGGATGTAAATGGGGAACCAAATCCTCCCACAAACCCCAGGAGGCCAGACCCGAAACATGCATCGTACCCAATAATAGCCAAATACACCCACCGGATCGAGGGGAGGCTGACTGTGTACTTGGGGACATCCAGGCTCTACCCTAGCGAACGGCCACCCTAGAGGATTGGCCATGGCAAGGGCACGTGGTCTACATGGCACGCAGGTAATGACAACGCCTGGTGGGGCGTGGTAGTAAGGGAGCCCCGTCTTGCGGCGACAGGGCACGGGCTGCTGCTTTACCTAGACAAAGCTTTCATGGCGGTTGACAGCGGCCGCAAACACTAAAGCGCACCCGTAGAGATTGGATCCCTGCACCTTCTTCGTTCGTTCAAGGAGCTCTGCCATTGAGCCATTCGTCGAAACGGGGATGCACGCACGTAGACGACATGCCCAACCAAGGTCATAGAGGTCCTAGTCGTCAACGAGGCAAACAGACTCCACCAGGGGACAAGGGCCTGAAGTCCTGGAGGACCACATGCACATGTTTTTCGATGTGACGTCATCAAGGCTAGCTCAATTATTGTTGTGTCTTTAAACCTTTTTTGTCGTCCTGTTGGTTGATGAGCCTCGTTGGTGTAGTTGGTTGTTATCAGCATGAATAGCGGTGCTCTCGCTTGTTTTATGTCTTGGTGACTCCTTGTGTACTCCCTTAGAACTATCGGTCCTGACAGTACTATGTCAGCTTCCTGTTGACTGCGTCATCGGTTCTTCTGACACGCGCTGTCTAGCCTGTACCCTGATCAGGTTGCAGGCTACCGCCCCCTTTCCTCCACTGGTGCCCCTTAATGGGTCTACTGTGCTTGTAACTTATTCTCGTCTCCGCGTTTATAGATTGGCGTGCTGCACACACAAAGTCCACTCTCCGGAGTGTTATCCAAGCTGATAGGTTATACGGCCCTTCATTTACTACCACTGCTTTGCGATGCAACTTCCGCGAGGACCTCCCGCCATTTTGAGAAACTCCATGACATGGATGGTCTTTCCTGGACGCGCGGGATGCGCAGTATCATTCTCAGCGATGGCTGCGACCAATCCTTCCAACGGTGGAACGGCTCCTCTTGATGATTGGCTAGACGTTTGTGCACCAGCTGCCTCTGCTAGCGGTCATGAGAGTCCTTCCGCCATCGTGGAAGTAACCCCCCCCGGTCATTCCTCCATCTTCTCTTCCTTTTCCTCCCCTGCCGTCTGTCGCCTCCTCCCGTCTGTCGTAGATGACTGTGACGTGCAGACTCAAGTCGGCGACTAGCCTGGACATCGGTGGAGATACCCCGTCTTCGTCTGCTCGCGTCCTTGACGTCGCTAACCTTTCTCCGATGTTTGAGGCTCTACCTGCATACCGGAGGTTGCCAAGCCGACCAAGCTCCCTGCTGATGTCTACGTCGTCTTTGCCCCCTTTGCTCTGCCCAGCCGACGGTCGGCTACTGGCATGAGCTTGCGCTCTAGTGGCTCTGTGCTACCTTTTGGAGAATTTTTTCGATCAAGCTGGCGGATCGCCGGCACTGCCGTAGGGTTCGCCAGAGGAGGACGACCTATGCGTCTGGACCTGGAGATTCTGGAGGTGGTAGGAAGCAGGGGGATATGGTCAGCACCACTACGGGTGCTGCTCCCTCTACCCCCCAACCGGGTGAGTCGAGCGATAGAGGGGGGGACTTGGGATTGACTGATCATCGACGGCGGGATATTAGGACCTTTACATGCCTCGGCTCTGCTCTTCGCATCCTAGCGATAAATGTTCGAATTCTGCCCTTGCGATTTGCGATATTCTGCCATTGGTGCGATTTTCTGCACCAGGTGTGACTTGCTGCACTGTCATTCTCGTCTCCTTTTCCCATACCTCAAATCTCGACTTCGACCTAACGCTTCCCCACCATTCTGTGATCCCAGGTCTCGCAGCGCCGGACTTCGCCCATGCTACAGGCCGCAGTGGACGCCGTCCTGGCCCTAGGTCCAGCGGCCGTGGAGGATCTTGGCATGATATCTTGGTGGATATTTTTCTCTCTTAGGCTCCTTGTGACCCCTGGGTGCGTTCCGTGGTTCGACAGAGGTTACTACTTTGTCTTCCCGTGCCCCTGGTTCCCCCCTTAGGTGTATGCCTTAGCTACGTGAGTTTGAGTTCAAGTGTTTGAGTTTCTGATAGGGCTTAGGAATTTTTAGTTAAGTGGTATAGAGGCATGGTTGATCTCGATTAGTTGGGGCATGCATGAGTTGTTGATGATGACACTGCTCAGCATGGTGCTAGTGTGTTATCTTTGCAATCGCGTGTTCATCTAGGGAGACAAGACTCCTTCGGAGCTTTTCTTTGGGGTTGCACCTGATGTGTCGTTGTTGTGTTTGTTTGGTTGCCCTTGCTATGTAATCTTAGTATTGGGCAGTCACGCAACAAGCTAGTTAGAAAGGCATTATTTGGTAGACTGGTTGGGTATTCCCTGGTGAGTAAGGGTTATTATATTTGGGTTTCCAATGTTGCGCCAGTTAGTAGTGAGTAGTGATGTACTCTCTATCTCCAGTTCAGTTCTAAACTGTCTTTCTGGGTTTCTCCCATTAGTATGGGTCCCCGTGCCCGCTTGCATCCCTCCTGTCATCAAACGGTGATATGTTATGTGTTACCGGTAATTCCCTACGCCCTTTAACAACCCCAATTGTTGTTGGCTGGCCTGGCTGGGATGTATCATTGTTGCATTTTAGACCAGGCCTGATCTTGCTGTATTGTGTGTGAAGTTTTAGGGCGGGTGGGAGTTGGATATCCAACTATAATCTTAGCCGAATCTCAGGGGGTCGCCAGGCCCTCCTCTGTGCCACGTTTAAGCGGTGAAGCTTTAGGATTTAGACAGCCTTCGAATCATAGTGGTACCTGGATCAGGTCCATTGACTAATAGTCGCCAACCTCCGACCACCTCGGATGGCTCGCGTCGGTGTCGATAATTCCGACGCCTCCTGTCGTCCCTGGTGGATTACTCGGGTCAAGCCCATGTGATGATGTAGCCGTTGCCGAATGGGTAAGTGATGATCTTGAACACTGGTCTAGCTTGATACTGCGTATGGCTGGGGTGTTACAGTCAACCCAGGATTCATTGTTTTAGGTGCTGCTGGTTCTCATACGTAGGTTAACATGGCCCTATGTGTGAGTGCCTATTCCTCAGCACCTCCTAGACTGACTTATAGGGTAGTCTAGATTGGTGGAGCGTTACGACGCTTTGTTTAGGCAGCTTCCTTTCAGCTGTCTTTCTTGGTATTGGTGGAAGGTGGTACTTAATTCAGACCACCGTTATAGCGTCTTGATGGTTTCTGACTCTTAGTTCCATAGGCAGATGGTTCGTTTCGGGTGGAGCTCATCATAGATTAGCTATTTCTTTTTTACTCCACACTGTTTTTAGATCACCAGCCCCTCATGTGATTGGAACTTTTTTGTGGAGTGTAGTAGTTGTTTCCCTTCAGATTTTACTGTGAATTGGTGGGCTGGGTAATATTGCAGTTGTACTTGCAGATGTACCGCCGCTCACCTCTTTCTTGTTTTCCGAGTGTATTTCAAGCGCCCTTTCAGTCCATCCTTTGCAGTAAATTCTTTGAAGTCCTTTTTATGCGTTTACTATTTTTTCAGGTGGACAATAGGTTTTATGTACTATGGTTGTACATCTACCCTTCTATTGTTCATTGAACTGTGTTTCCTTTGTTGGTTACAAGTTTCTTGAAAATTTTTAACTTCGCATCCTTTGGATTTTTTTCAGTTGCTGCAAGTTTGGTTTGCTTTAGTTAGGCGCTTGGTTTGTCTTGAGTGCATGAGTTCTTTGCGGTGCGATACCCACCTCCTAGAATGTTTTAGTTAGTGCCCGTAACTGGGGATTTTATGATAATTAACTTTCATAAATCTTCTTACTTCCATCTTTGGGTAAGAAACCAGTTCATCATGGTTTTTTCATCCCAACCTAGTCATGAATTCTATGCTAAGAATAGTTTTTTAAGGTAGTGGATTTTTCCATCGACTTTTTTTCCATCGTAGTCTTTAGTGTCCTCTTGTCTGCGTCCTTTAGGCTTTGATTCTCTCGTGAGCTGCGCTCACACGATATTTCAATCCGTCTCTTTGGTTATCATTGATTGGCGTTAGGTTCCTATTCCCGGATCGGGTTTTTCTATACCGTTGTTCCCCAACTTTGATATACGATTATTTCAGTCTTCTCTTTAGGTTAAGTTCTCGGTTCTTTCAGTCACCGTTGTTCCCCTTCCTTTGGTATTAGGATTGATTTCTGTTTGGCCTCCCTGTGATTTTCTGGTTTGGTGCCTACTATTCTGGATGAATAGTATTTTTGCGCTTACCATGGATGGTTACATTTCCATTTTTGGTCTCAGCTCAGCTCGGTATGACCCAAGTTTTTTTTGCTGCTACATTTCGGAGTACTACAGTGGTTTTTTGGTTCATCCTTTCTCATCCTTTTATTTTAGACAAGGCTTTCTTCTGGTTTCCTGTTTTTCCGCCGTTCCTTAATAATTTTTGTTTGCTACCAGTTTATGGTTCTATGTCCCCAGTGCCATAGGTGGAGTACTAGTTTTGTATGTCACCTGCGTCATAGGTGGAGTATCAGCATGAATAGCGGTGCTCTCGCTTGTTTTATGTCTTGGTGACTCCTTGTGTACTCCCTTAGAACTATCGGTCCTGACAGTACTATGTCAGCTTCCTGTTGACTGCGTCATCGGTTCTTCTGACACGCGCTGTCTAGCCTGTACCCTGATCAGGTTCCAGGCTACCGCCCCCTTTCCTCCACTGGTGCCCCTTAATGGGTCTCCTGTGCTTGTAACTTATTCTCGTCTCCGCATTTATAGATTGGCGTGCTGCACACACAAAGTCCACTCTCCGGAGTGTTATCCAAGCTGATAGTTATCACGTGTGCCTCACACGCACAAGGTCACCAGATCGAACCTGGTATGAGGTATTCTTATTACTGATTAAGGGCGCCTGGAGGCGCGACCCGAGTGAAATGATGCGACTCCTTAATTCAATGTATTTAAATTAATTTAATTGAATTGTATTTAATGTTGTCTTATTTTAAATCGATTTATTCCATTCCATTCAATTTAATTAACGTGATTTGAATGCATGTAATTGCTTAAAATTTTATCAATTCGAATAGGATTACATTTGAAGGGCGCCTGGAGGCTTTAATTTAATTGAATTCCAATGAATTGATTGATGATTTAGCATAGTTAACTACAAAGTGACGAAAAATAAAGTTTTTGAAGGGTTGTTGATTTTTAAGCAGTATTGAACGTTTCTATAATGCAATGAAATGCATGTATGTAGATTGACATTAAAAATAAAAAAAAATTGATGCAAGAAAAATGAGACCAATCAGGTGTTTGGTTGATTTTACGGAATTTGTGCAAGGTATTGCATGTTTCGGCCCAGCCCAGATTGCATGTCCTCCTGAACGGGGTTTTGGCCAGCGGCAGGTGGCGTGGCTTGCCCCTGCCCCCGCCCCGGGCCCCCGGCCCCGCCCCTGCCCCCGCCCCGCCCGGTGGCCCCCGCCCCTGCCCCACGACGGCCCGGCCTGGGCCGCGGCCCCGAGGTGGGGTCCGTGGGCTAATTATAGCACGTGCCCTAGGGGAATGTTTCGTCCATTGTGATGCGTACATGTTTCGCCTTGGTTTTTTGACGACTGTTCTGTTCCCAAACCGATGTGTACGCACATGTTGAAGTGCTTCAAATTTGAAATGTTAGCTCAAAACACCCTGAAATCAAATTGTTAACCATTAATTGTAGCTTTTTGGCCCAACCTGAGCTCCTTTTCGTGAATTGCGATGCTCATATGTGCTCAGGTGAGAATTTGTCCGGTATAAATAAGTCTTATAATTAATCAAAAATATAGAATGTTCAACCTTTTTGTGTTTTTCATAAAACCTGAAAAAGTGGTTGGTGACACACGGACGAACGGACGAACGGACGAAAGGACGGACATTTTAATGGGGTTAATCCCTCTTCAAAAATCTGTAGATTTTTTTCATTCGGGTATAGGAGGTACTGGAATGCTAACGAGCATGCCTCCTTGAGCCTGAAGCCCGTGATATGTTCACTTGCTTCTGACTCGCCCGTCAATCACCGTCCGATGAATTCGTGGAAGTACCTGGATTACCGTGAGATTTACGAGGCTTTACCGTGAGCCCCGTGAACTAAACAGTTGTAAATCAGAATTTATATCGCAATTTGCTATGCTTATATGTCGCTCAAACAACAACGCAACAGTAGTGCGAAGTTTAATACGGTACAATTTCGCAAAGAAACCGAATTTATAATACAAATGAGTTTAGGGTATCTTGTGTTTTACTGATTTACACTTTCACGGATGTAAATGGGGAACCAAATCCTCCCACAAACACCAGGAGGCCAGACCCGAAACATGCATCGTACCCAATAATAGCCAAATACACCCACCGGATCGAGGGGAGGCTAACTGTGTACTTGAGGACATCCAGGCTCTACCCTAGCGAACGGCCACCCTGGAGGATTGGCCATGGCAAGGGCACGTGGTCTACATGGCACGCAGGTAATGACAACGCCTGGTGGGGCGTGGTAGTAAGGGAGCCCCGTCTTGCGGCGACAGGGTACGGGCTGCTGCTTTACCTAGACAAAGCTTTCATGGCGGTTGACAGCGGCCGCGAACACTAAAGCGCACCCGTAGAGATTGGAACCCCGCACCTTCTTCGTTCGTTCAAGGAGCTCTGCCATTGAGCCATTCGTCGAAACGGGGATGCACGCACGTAGACTACAAGTAAGTATGGCACTAGCGGCACGACGGCATCTTTCCTGAGTATATAGAAATTTCCGAAAAATGCAAAAGAAGGGTAGGTAAATTCCGCGACTGACTAGCGATGGCCCGGGCTATTTGTTTTTGTGGGCATTCTGTCGATAGATGCTGATCTTTGCATCCTTTTGATTTGATTGTCTTCTTTTTCTGGCTCTAATCTGTCTTTCACATTTGTAACAATGTTCATTTCGCTTGGTCTGTATATACGTTTGACTCCTTTGAGCTTGGATCTGTATCCTATATGTTCTTCAATGGTGTAAATCTCTGTGGAAAACGTGGCTTTCTCCTTTTCAAAGGTCTTCTTCTGTAACATTACACGCACTCTGTCCCCTACTTTCAAGGTCACTTTGTCATTCATCTTTTCATTCTTTTTTGACTGAGCTTCATATAGCTTTTGGCTGTAGTCATAATCATCATACACTTCTTCTGGGGTTGCATCTTTCAACCCAGAATGGGCTGTATTGTTGTAAAGCTCAACAATATCACCAAGTGCATCTACCCATTTTTTAGTCTCGTTCTCTAGTGAGTGTTTCTTTATCAAATCTTTCAGAGTCCTGGTAAAGCGGTCAACGATTCCCAGCTTGTTCCCCATCGGAGTAATGTGGTCTTCTTTTGCAACGTCTGTATAAATCCTTATATTTAGTTATTTATTGAAAGACTCAAATATTGAAGATGCAAAAAAATTATCTCCTGATACACTGTTGATATCTTCGTCTACATCGCCTATAAATTTCTGATAGGCGTCTAAGACATCATTCATCTTGCCGCTTTTCAGTGGGTAACACTAAGCCTTTCTAGAAATGATGTCTATGCACATAAGAATTTGGTTTATGTTATTATTTATCCGCTTGCTCGACAATGGCATAATTGCTACGTCGATTTGGAAAGATCTTGGAGGGGCGGTTATTTTGAATTTGAATTTGGTATTTTGTGTTTTTTGATATATTTGTGTGAGTTCTCGTGGATTGAAGTAATCTTCAATATTTCGTTTGGTAATCCCGTCATCTTTTAGCCTTGTAAATAGCTTTGCCTTGGACAGCAATTTTAGATTCGGATTATTTTTTAAAATATATTCAAGCTCCGTCATCCTATATATATTAGGACGTTAAACTTATTTTTCGCGGTATTGCACTTATTGCACATTAATCTGCAATTCCACTTGAAGTGTGCAAATGCATTATCTATTCTGTCAACAGTACATTGAATTTTGCTACTCTTCTCCACCTTCATGTGTCCTTGACATCCAATACATACATTGTTTTTGATGTATTGCTCCTTGCACCATTCCACGTCTACATACTCCTCTAACATGTAATCATAATCACGTTTCTTCGACTTGTCTTGTTTTTTGTATCCCTGTATTTTGTCTTTGAAGAACTCGTCTAACCTCAGGTCTGTCAAGTCCATCTGCAGAAAATATACGTCAGATAGCTTGCTGCACCTGGAAACAGCTGAGTATACCCATCTCCTGTCCGTGATTGTTAGCAGATCTGTTATGACAAACTTCTCTGCAATGCAAGTCCCTTGTTCGCTGTGACACGTATTACAGTGACTTAGCTCGAACCATTTGCAGATCATGTCGTGCGTTATATCTATTTTGATGTGTTCAGACGAGATGTCCTGTAGTTTGAATTCCTTTTTGGTCTGCCCGATTATTGTGTACCTCTGATTCGGACGCAACTAGATTGTTGCTGTTTTCTCTTCCCCATCGTCCTTGTATTTATAACTCCTCGTGATATTGGTTTTGCAAACTAGCTCTTGGCCGAAGTGATATGTTTTTCCATCTGCCAGCGTATAGCATTGTGCTGCCTTCCGCTTTTTACTTTTGTCCAGGCGATCGTCTATAAAAGTGTTCAAAACCTTTGAGCTGTGCACAAGATAGCTGATTGCTCTCTTGATTTTCAGCTTACTAACAGCTTCTAACGAGGAAAGTATTCTATCCCCGAACCATTTTCTGATGGTTTCTTGTAAATCTTTGGTTTCGTCAAATAGGTCGTCTTGGATGAGGAGCATATCATCTCTGTCTTGTTGTGTTTTCAGTCTATGGTTGAATGTTAATGTATATTTATTATCGAATATTTTTTGCACATAGTCACATTTCATCTCAATTGTAGCATCATCATCAATCGATTCCAGTTGGTGTGAATCCCCATTGGCTATGACACATATATGTGGGTGTTTGTGCATGAACTTGTTCATTTCATTCATATGTCTCCTGGTCATCAACATTACTTCCTCGAATATGATGGCTTTAATGTCATCTAGTGAAAATGCGTTGTTCTTCCCATACTCTCCTTCGAAATTGAGGCCAATAAGATTGTGAAATGTGCATGCTTGGATATCATGTCCGTCTTCCCTGCTTTTCTTTAGCACATTGTTAACCTGGGAGTTATATGGGCATACCACCAATATTTCCTTAACCTCAAAACGTTGTTTCTTATTTTCCCCCAAAGGTTTATAGACATAGTCTTGAGCAGCATAGCTCTTTCCACAACCGGCAAACCCATCAATAATTGTTTTTGGTAAAACCTTGTCAACGATACGAATATCTTGCTCTGGGTATGTTATGATTTGTTTTGTTTTGTATTGTACAATCTCGTTATTGGGAGGCAGAGATCCTTTCAATATCTTGTATTGACCGAAATATGGGCCAATTCGCTGTTTGATACAGTTTCCGTCTTTTATTATGGCATATAGGCAGTCGGTTTTTACAGCAAGCACTTGATTGTCGACGCTCAGCTTTTCATATGCGTCATTGATTTGGAATCTTGCTAGATTCGTGAGGGCATACCTCATTGGTAGAAATCCGTTTATGAGCTCTGTTTTCTGTGTGATGGTTACAAGAAACACGTCGTCTGCCATAGGTACAACATTTCCTTTGTGTTTGTTTGCATATTCTACAGCATCAGATCTGTTCTTAAAGATTTTTGAATGCTGGTGTTGTGTTTTTTTCCAAAAAGGCCTTAAGGGACAGTTCGTTAGGGATTCCCTTCAACAAATCTTTTGGGATGTGTCCGTACTTCCCTCCCCCAAACACTGTTTTTAATATAGTTGCTAGATACCTACACTTCTTCACTCAACTCGCAGATATGCCAATATTGTGTATTTGAATTTCAATTGCACAACTTCGTACCCATAAATGAGCATTTTATCCTGGTTGTAAATGGGGTGTTCTTCATCTATTCTGACGAGATATAGATATCCTTTGTTGGACGGTTTCCTTTTAACTATTCCGCCCTGAGAATCAAGTGTTGTTTGCGTGAAGTTGTTTTGAAACGGGTCATCATATTCCACAACCCTTTGTTTCTTAGTCGTGAATTTTGCTTCATTTAGTGGTTTATCATCTATGTATGTGTAGAATATATCCCATGAATTTATAACTGGGAACCCTGGTCCATCAACCAACATCCATATGCAAGTAAAGTAATGCTTATTGATATCAAACGCTGTAATCTCGTCAAGATCTATGGTAGACAGATCTTTGTCAACAAGCCTGCCCATTGGTACTCGATCTAAACATGTTTTGAAAACCTCACTGGCTTCAATGATCATCTCGGATTTAAATTTATTACTTAGAAACGATCCCTTCACTTCTGAGTCCAGGTTCTTGTAGTCTACAAACGTGTCTACGTCTAGAATTGGACATTTTGAAAACCCTTGCACTTGAGATGCATTGTCAACTGAGATGGCTATAGGTTTGTCGTCCTTTGTCACGATGTGGTTCAATTCTAACCGTTAAATAATATGTCCAGTTTGCATGATCGGCTTGGGGTCACATCCTTCTTTTTGAACTAAGTTTAACAGAACTTCTTTCATATCTCCGTTGTAGATGATTCTGATGTCCTTTTTTGATGCTTCCATTCCAGCTTTAATAATTGGGAATATGTCTTCGTATTTGTTTGCCAAGTGATACATGTCTGTTGTAACCTTTTTGACTTTTAGCACTACAAAGTTGGATGACGGACGAGAGTACATGTCCTTCTTAGTTGTCTTGGCAAAAGACATCACTTCGTCTATGTTCTGCACATGTTCATGCCAATATATAACACGTAGTTTCTGGATACTGTATGTTTTTGTTTGCTCCTCAGGTGGTGGCTCATATTTACATACTACCCTGTTTTCGTTGTCGTATATTTCTGCTCCAAAACCATTCTTCTTGAACCACTTCAAATAATCCTCGACTGTCATGTCAGTGTCAGACACTCCGTCATATTCTTTTTCGAATATATCCCAATAAATTGATTCAAATGTGAGTGTATGTTTATGATACTTCAATTTCTTGTTGTAGGAGTCGAATGCTGGCTGAAAACCATTCAGAATTGCTTCAATTGCACATGCTCCGTTGGGTAAATTCCGATTCCTGGTCCCTTTTATACTTGTTTGTAAGCTATCTCCTTCATTGTCCCACTCAAAACGTATGAACTTACATTCTGTATAAACAGTATTTATGTTATCCCTGATAGTCCTGAACAAGAACGGCCTATCAACTGTATTATTCACAGGTTCGTTGGAGGTAATTTTTATTGCCAGGGATTGTGATATGAGTCTTGTTAACAAAGCTCCCATACTTGGGTCGTCAATGTCAAGTCTGTTCAGTAGTTCTGCATATCCTGTGAAAAAAAATGTTTTTCCCAGCTAAAGTATTAGACACATACTCTCCCTCTTCAGTTTTTTTGGTATATTTGTCTTGGTTAATTTCGGCCAAAACCAACAATGTGTCTGGGCCGAAATTCTTTAAAGGACGAAAAGCGTTTGTGATAGAAATACATCTATACACATACAAAGTGTTGCTGGCCTGATTGAAAAGCTCGAATTCGACTAACCTTTTGGGAGCGTTTTTTTGGTAGCGTTCCTTATCATATTCTGCCTTTTTTCCCCTCCTAACCTTTTTTGCCTCTTCTTTCATGTAGTTCTTGTACCATTCCTAAGCATTATAGAACTCTTCTACTGATTCGTGACCCTGTTCGATCACATACTTTTTAGTAATCCTGCGTGGAGCTTCTCCTGCTGCTACCAAATGCTTTTTGTACCATTTTGCCAAAGTTGTATTTGATGCCATTATAATTCTGTAATATATTAATATGTAAACAATCTCTTAAGCGTCTTACTTAAAATACTTTAAAAATATTGTGCATTTCAATTTTTTAAATGAAACACTATACTCCGACAGTTTCTGCCAATAATAACGCCTTTTTTTTTTGCATGATATAGTCTTGCGCGTTCATTTCGTTTTTCGCGAAATTCAGGATCATTTTGGTACCTGTTCCTGGTATATGCTTGTTGTCTCTCACGATATGCCTCATCTGTTTGATACCGTTTTACAGTTGCAAGTCTGGCGAGATTATTTACATAAGCACGATATTCAGGGTCTTCTTTCATTTTCGTCTTGTGGATTTCACTAGAATAAGTGTGAACTTTGATGCAAGATTCGCTCATCTTATTATACTTGTAGTATATAATATGCTCAAGATTCTTAAGTATGATTCAATTTTATTTTTAATTCACTTACACAGACTCTGCCTTCAACATAGCCTTCCGTTCCTTCAATTTTGCATTATAAATCCGCGAACGTTCATTTCGTTGTGCACGGTATTCTGGGTCATTCTTATACCGTTCATTCTTCAATTGTTTCTTTAGGTCATCAACCTCGACTGATAAAGCCCTTATTGCACCAATTAGATGTGGTACAAGGGAGTTGTAATTGAGACCCAATCTCTCTTTTTCTGAGTCTAGGAATCTCACAGCTTCTGGACAAACGCCTATCACTTCTTGGGCATGCAGCCCAATTTCCACTGCATTTTTAGCATCTCCCTTGAACGTGTATTTTGCCGGCTGCAAAGATTTGATCGCCTTCAATGACTCCTCAGGGTTGAGGTATTCAATATGATTTTTATATGACTTGTCAGAAAGGTTAATGTATGATCCCGTCTGGTCAATCCTAGCTTTGGTCATGAATTCGAAGAGGAAATTGAATGATTCACTACCCCCATCGCTCAAGAAAGATATGCTCCCATTAATCTCCGACCCTGTGTCCAATAAGTGAATCAAACCAGGCCCATTGGCTCTAGTCTGCGTTGGTAGTTCAAGACGACTCACCTTCACTCCGGGACCAATAGCAACAAAAGCGTTTTGTACATTCAATTGGTCTGTAAGATCATTGTAAGACCCTGAAAATAAGGGGGGCTTGTTTATAAGTGCGTTATAGTCCCCTGAAAAACTGTTGGTGATCTTTTTGGTGTCTCTGGGCTGAGCAAATATATACTGAGAGGTGTTGTACATTAATTTATAACATAATTTAAACCATGAGGTCCAGAAAAATGTGGGGAAAACAAAAACAAAAACAAAAACAAAAACAAATACAATCAAACAAAGAGGGAATACTACAAACCAAAGAGCAACAACAATTAATGTTAAATTACCTGCTGATAGGACCCTCCCTCGAATGATGGGATTCAACCCGTATGCATATGTAATAGAGATCCCAAAACAACCCCATCAAAATATGATAGCTCAGGCTGTAAATGGGGTATCTGCTGTAGAACAGCTTGCTAGATCTGCGAGGGCTGCCATGACTCAACAAAACACTGCACCACAAAATGTGTTTCAAGGAACTAGGACGTATATAGACCACTTACCTAGACCACTTTCCTCTCGACCATCTCCGTCTAATGCCAATTATGCAGCACCTAAAAAACGGTATGATTTGAGGCGGTCACTAGATAGATTTGACTTCAGGCACGCATCACCAGATTCAAGTGGCCAATCTAAGAGGGAGGTGCTTGCAATTGCAACCGAATAACAAGAACGTTCTAATGAGCCTGGATTACAAAGACTTCTTGACAAACGGAGAACCAAAAATCATTATATAGATATCTATAATTATCTGAAAAATAAACTTTGATTATTATCAAAATATAGAAAGTATACCGGTATAAGCTACATGTCTGCATACCCAAAAAATCTCCAGTACATTACAAAACGGATCTCTAACTATAGTCGAGCAACTAAACGGCTGTCCACCCTTACTAGTGATAGGAGGGTTCTCCAATTATAATCAGCTTTTTAATATTATTGCTGATACATCCTTTGGTGCAGATTGCCACAACAGACGTAAGATTTTCCAATCAGGAGGTGATGGTTCAGCTATTCCCATTGGTATTCCAAAAGATTATTGCATTTGTAATTGGCTTACTCTCAATAGCTTTCAGCCCAGCATATTGGATACCAAACTCCTAGGGCAGCTTCGCCTTAGGATACAGCTAGATGGATCCAATTGTCTAATTGGGGGAGGACAATTTATTCTATCAGACATTTCATTCAGTGTTGATACTATCTCAATAGATGATGGGCTCTTTGATGCCGCACACAATGCCTTTCTGCAAAATGGAGGTGTGTATGAAATCATGTTCAAGAACTATTTTTCATTTTCATCAGCTGCATCAAGTTATAGCCAGTCCACCAAATTTAGTGTGTCGTCCCAGTCGGTTAATCGAGCTTGGGGAATATTTTTAGACCAATCACCTACTGGATCATAGGATGTAGTGACCAAAAACTGTAACACGTTCGTCAGGAAAGCGACTAGGATGGAAAGTGCTCAGTTCACTATCAATGGGACTTATTATCCAGATTTTAGGGCCAATGTTGGACAGTGTTTTTCGTTAACACAAAGTTCTTACAACCAATTACAGGACACCCTAGGAGGGTCAAGTCCCCTTTGTGATTCATTTGCAAGCTGGCGTGATAAATTCTTTGTTCTCTCATGCAAGTTCTGCCACAATGATGATGAGTTCATGTCGGGCATTGACACAAGAGGGAACAGTTCGATTGGAGCATTCGAGTCTCAAGCCGTTAGTGGAGCAGCAGGCTCAGCCAACTTGACTGCAATGGTGGTTATTGAGTGTAGTAGCATGATCCGTGTGGGAGCGGGGAGGATGCTCGAATTAGTTCTATAAATACAAATAATTATAAATGTAACAATAATATAAATGAGTGCACTTCCTCAAAACATTAATAAAATCCATAGAATTGAGCCAATAGGAACAAAAACAGTTTTCCCCCAAACACAGACCATGTTTGAAATGACTGATGGCATTTGGGATTTATCCAGTGTCAAGCTTTTGTTCACTTTTAATTCGGATGGTGTTGCACCCAGGGGAATAGATTGCTTAATCAGTTCATTATCAGTTTCGTTTGATGATGTTGAGGTCCAGTCCATCAACAATTATCATCATCTCACAAGACTAATGGCTGTTCATAACTCCCCTGCGACTTCCTCCAATATGTTGGGTAATGCTCAGGCTGTGGATTTAATTTCCATGTCAGATGATGAGCCATATGTTATAGACCGTTTCCATGGTATCTTAGGTACCAAGGACTGTGTAATCAAAGGCAGGGTTCGAATCTGTATTGTTTGGGCAGATGCTGCAGTATTGTTGAGAGACAATGATTCAACAAGCTATGAGATTTCCGATCTACACCTTATTGTTCGAAGTGAAATTCAAGACAATGTCACAGAACGTGTTGAATTTGACAACTTCTCATCCATGTTTCAACTCAATGAAAACGAAAACCAACAAACTAATTTATACATTGCTTCCAGGGATATTGAGTATGCTATTGCAACGTTCATGACAGAAGATTTTGACTCCAAGACTTCAACCCAAGACTATAACGGGACAAGCTACTATTTTTCACATGGCATTCCAAGTATTCTAACAAATGATGCTCCAGTTTCTGTTGGTATTAGTGTCAACAATATACCTGTTGCAGACCACCCAATAAACTATTTCAGGGCAAATGAATACTTGGACATGATTTTTGACAATGACAACAGATCAATGGAACACATGACTACATTGACAAAGGATGGTACCCTATTAATACGAAGTGCAAGTACTCTAGCAACTCGTCAGTGGGCCCTGGGTCTACCAATAGATGTAATGGATGAAGACATACCCTATAACATCACATTTCACAGCACTGGTAATATCAACACGAAGAACTATTCACTTTTATTCGTCAAGTACAACTCTCTTTTGGAGATAGATACTGGTGAAAACGGCTCGAAATACTTTTTCACAAGGTAATATATAAAATGGATAAATATTTGCTACCTCTCTGTCTAGAAACATGGCTTAATAGAGTCATTAAATATGCTCAACCAGCTACAAACTATGTAGGCAGGAGAATGATCCGACAACCGTTACATGAGACTGAGTTGCTGTTTTGTAGCCCTTTTCATTGGGAGCCGAGGGACTGGTAAAACATATTCTGTTTGCCAATTATTGAAACAATATGAGCTTGCGGGTTTTGATAAAAACCAAGCTATGAGAGTTATAGTTTTTAGCCCCACGCATGATGCAAATCCAGTATTCAATTGTCTGAAGATTGATCCTTCTGATATTGTAAATGATTACAGTGACTCCAAGCTTTTAGAAGTTATAGAAGACATCAAACAAGAAAAACAAAACACTGCAGAATACAAGAAAGATTTGCAAGTTTGGTCAAAGTTTTTCAATGGAAAAATAGATGCATTGACATTTGATGAGATAGATTTTCTTGAGAGAACTGCATACCAAAAGCCTACTTGTAGATACCCAAACGGTGCAATAAATTATTTTGTATTGGATGATCTGGTGGGTAGTAGTGCATTCAAAAGTGTGGGTAAATCAGCATTGACAAACTTGGTTTTGAAGAACAGGCATTTGGGTATAAACATCATGATTTGCTCACAGAATTTGAAAGCTATACCCAAGAGCATCAGAACTAATACTTCATTGTTCGTTTTATTCAAGTTTGCATCAACCAAAATATTGGTAGATCTTCATGATGAAGTCAGCTCTACTCTCACCTTGAAGAAGTTTGAGAGGCTGTATATACATGCAACACAGGATGAGCATGACTCTCTTGTTATAGATTTCACAGGAGACAAACTAAATAGGTTCAAGAAAAACTGTGATATTGTTCTGAACCTGCAATAAGACATTTTCTTTTTCTAACTGATTGTTAAAGAATGGCCTCTTTGACACAAGAATACAAGCAAACGAATGAATACAAAAACTTCAGAGCTGCAATTTTAGACATGTCTCCTGGTCTACCTGAATACTTGGTAGATGTAGCTATTTCTGTACATATCAATAAACCATTGTTGTATAGGGACAAGAAAGCTATCAGGAAAGACTTGCTGAAATAAAATTAAACCTGTTTCTGGTACTGAGGTTTTAGATCCGCCTTACATAAGCAGGATCAGATTCGTTCTATAGCACAGTTTAGAATGGGTTCCCATTGGCTGAACACAGAAAGAATGAGGGTGGTGGATAGAGCACACATCCCTCGCTCAATGAGACACTGTCAAATGTGTGGGTTCCAAAAAACTGAGGATGAAATGCATATGTTTGAGTGCCCTTTTTATAATGATATTCGCCTCCGCTACCAGAATCTGTTTACAGATATTTATAGGCATGTCCATGAGGATACCGACTTAACCGTATGGAATGTGGAATTCTGCGATTCCACATTCAGAACCTTTATGAATGGAAATGGCACTAAGTCTTTTTGGAGCAACCTAGCCGACTATCTTTCTACTTGTAGAAGAGCAAGACAGGAAGCCCTGGACTGCTTAGTGGCACCGTAATTTATTATCCCTTTTTTTTCTTCTTGAGACTTCTCATTTGTTAGCTTCTTACCTCCGCCACTGTAAGTGGTTGAGATCTGGGTCCTGCTCTAAGGGGTTTAATACCTACGCCACCAAAACGGTGGTTGGGAGTTTGGTTTGTTTGTCCTCGACACACCCCTGATGTAATGGGGTTTTTTGCTTTGTGGGTGCTTTTTCTTTTTGTTTAAAGCACAGAGTCTCATACACCCTCGCGGTGTCAAGTAGACTTTAACATGTAATGTAATGTAATGTAAGATGGCTTGGTTACAATACAAAATGTTACAGTATAATATATCCCATATTATAAAATGTCTCCACCTGTCTTGAAAACACAATTGTTGTACATATCAAGCACGTTTCGAACAAGTGGAACGCCTGCCAATTTCACAACATCATTGCCTGCAGGAGTCCTGCAAAATCCCTATGGAGGGAGGACGAAAGTCACAGTTGCAGATGTCATCATCAACAGGTGTTTTTATTCGATTAGAGCAAGTAACAATGACTTTATTGTTAACAACAATGGTACCAAGACATCAATCAGAAATTCCAATTGGGAACTATACCCTTGATTCTTGGCTGACAGAATTGGGTGTGTTGCTTACGGGATGGACACTAACCCATAATGAAACAAACGGGCTTTGTATATTCAACCCTCCAGGGCCAGGGTATTCATTCGAATTCAAAGATAAAAGTAGTTATTTGTTTGGGTTTCTGCCTCACGAAACACCTGGTGGTGCTCCCATTGTTAGCTCCTTTCCATTGCGTTTAAATCTTGAAAGTTTCCTGACAATCCATCACAATTTACCCAAGGTAACTAACAGTGCTGTCAACAATTTTCGTCAAAACAATATGCAAGAGAGTGATGTATTGATCCGCCTACCAGTTAATGTTGAAAGTTTTGCCAATATCATTTATCAGAATACAGCAGACGACTTTTATTTCTATACAAGCGCCTCACATGTGTCAGAATTGAGTTTGAGCATTAAAGATGAACATAAAGACTCTATAGGGCCTTTCCCCTACGACTGGAGCATCACTCTCAAAATAGATTATGAATCTGATACTGATCCTATTAATTCTATTTTATCAATTTTGAAATCCATTGACCAGAAATTGCTTTTACTTTCCATCAAATAATATCAAAGAGTATATTAATGGGATTCTTTAATACTCTCAAATCTGGCGTTGGTAAGGCTGTAGGCACTTTCGGGAATGTGGTTAGGAAGGTAGCAGATTTCGGTGGAGGTGTAGCTCGGAAGGTGGGACAGTTCTCTATACCGGTCTCTAACGCCGCAGCGGGGATAGCGGACATTCTTGGGCAAAGTGCCGTGGCGGATGGGATACGATCAGTAGGAAGTGCGTTACATGGCTTCTCACCGGAAGCAGAGAAAATCCTGTCTAAAGCTAGCGGGATAGGGAGAGTAGCACAGGGAATAGGCAAAGTCATGATGTAGCGGCGTTCCGCTAACCAACAGTCAGTCGCTTCGCTCATGACTTCCTCTTGACTTCCTCTTGACTTCCTCTCGACTTCCTCTAATGGTCGGCTGGAATTCTAGGGGGGGCAAGGTCCATACTGTGGACGTTGGGGGGGGGCTAAACGACGCACGACAGTTTTACTAATCGGAGTCAGGTTCACACTTCAGCGTAGGGCGATTCGCGGCTGGAATTCTAGTGGGGCAAGGTCCATACTGTGGACGTTGGGGAGGTAAACGTTGTACTGGGCCTGCCGACGACTACTATTTTTTCTTATCCATTCGCCTTCATGCGAAGCGTGTGTCGCGTAACTTCCCGAATCTTAGGCGAAGCATCCATGGCAAAATCACGGTACTGCCACGGTACTACCACGGGGAAATCTACCGGACATCCCCCTGTTTTGTTAGCTGCCTGTTTTGCTAGCTGCCTGTTTTGCTAGCTGCGCTAACCCAACAGAAAAAACAAACCACACGACAACAGCCACACCCACACAACAACAGCCAGACAAGTTAGCGTACCGCTAACCAACACAGGGTCTCCCTCGCACACTTCGTGCACGAGCCGCAAGCCTACACACCCACACCCCGCAGCAAGAGCCAGACAAGTTAGCGTGCCGCTAACCAACACGGAGGCTCCCTCGCACACTTCGTGCACGAGCCGCAAGCCTACACACCACAACCCGCCGCAAGAGCCGGACATTCCAAGGTCGATCCCCCGCCCACGATATCCAGCGAATTGCACGGAATACACGGTATTGCAAGGGAATGCCACGGTATTGCACGGTATTGCACGGGAATGCACAGAGGTTGTTGAGAGCCCCCCGACACCCCTAAAATAGCCCGGGCAATATCTTGACAGTCGCCGAAATTACCTACCCTTCTCTTGCATTTTTCGGAATTTTCTATATACTCGGGAAAGATGCCGAGGTGCCGCTAGTGCCATACTTACTACTACATGCCCAACCAAGGTCATAGAGGTCCTAGTCGTCAACGAGGCAAACAGACTCCACCAGGGGACAAGGGCCTGAGGTCCTGGAGGACCACATGCACATGTTTTTCGATGTGACGTCATCAAGGCTAGCTCAATTATTGTTGTGTCTTTAAACCTTTTTTGTCGTCCTGTTGGTTGATGAGCCTCGTTGGTGCAGTTGGTTATCACGTTTGACTCACACGCACAAGGTCACCAGTTTGAACCTGGAACGAGGCATCCTTATTACTGATAGGAGGTACTGGAATGCAAACGAGCATGCCTCCTTGAGCCTGAAGCCCGTGATATGTTCACTTGCTTCTGACTCGCCCGTCAATCACCGTCCGATGAATTCGTGGAAAAACCTGGATTACCGTGAGATTTACGAGGCTTTACCGTGAGCCCCGTGAAATAAACAGTTGTAAATTAGAATTTATATCGCAATTTGCTATGCTTATATGTCGCTCAAACAACAACGCAACAGTAGTGCGAAGTTTAATACGGTACAATTTCGCAAAGAAACCGAATTTATAATACAAATGAGTTTAGGGTATCTTGTGTTTTACTGTTTTACACTTTCACGGATGTAAATGGGGAACCAAATCCTCCCACAAACCCCAGGAGGCCAGACCCGAAACATGCATCGTAACCAATAATAGCCAAATACACCCACCGGATCGAGGGGAGGCTAACTGTGTACTTGAGGACATCCAGGCTCTACCCTAGCGAACGGCCACCCTGGAGGATTGGCCATGGCAAGGGCACGTGGTCTACATGCATGGCACGCAGGTAATGACAACGCCTGGTGGGGCGTGGTAGTAAGGTATCAGCTTTAATACACTCCGTGGAGTGGACAGAGATGAAAGCAGCGGAACTGACGCGCCAATCTATACACGGAGACGAGAATAACGTTACAAGCACAGGAGACCCATTAAGGGGCACCAGTGGAGGAAGGAGCGGCAGCCTGTACCCTGATAAGGGTACAGGCTATACAGGTGACGCAACCAACAGGAAGCTGTCACTGAGTCACTCAAGAATGACTCAGTCTACGGGAAGCTGTCACTACGGGAAGCTGGCACAGTACTGGCAGAGCCGATAGTTCTAAGGAAGTACATAAGTAGTCACCAAGTCATAAAACGCGTGAGAGCACCGCAATTCATGCTGACACTCCACCTATGACACAGGTGACAGACAATACTACTTCTCCACCTATGGCACTGGGGACATAGAACTATATGTAACAGAGAAAAAAAAATCAAAGAACTCCGAAAATCGAGAGAACTTCAAATGAAACCCAAAGGGTTAAAGGAAGGAATGAAACAAGGCAAAAACAAAATTTTGCCAAGGGAGAAAAGGAGGAAAAACCGAACATCAAAGTTGGGGAACAACGGTATAGAAAACCCGATCCGGGAATAGGAACCTAACGCCAATCAATGATAACCAAAGAGACAGATCGAAATATCGTGTGAGAGCAGCACACGAGAGAATCAAAGCCAAAGGACGCAGACCAGAGGACACCAAAGTCCACTATGGAAAAAGAAAGTCGATGGAAAAATCCACTACCTTCAAAACTATTCTTAGCATAGAATTCATGACTAGGTTGGGACGAAAAAACCATGATGAACTGGTTTCTTACTCAAAGATGGAAGTAAGAAGATTTATGAAAGTTAATTATCATAAATCCCCAGTTACGGCACTAACTAAAACATTCTAGGAGGTGGGTATCGCACCGCAAAGAACTCATGCACTCAAGACACACCAAGCGCCTAACCACAAGCAAACCAAACCTGCAGCAACCGGAAATAAAATCCAAAGGATGCGAAGTTAAATTGTCAAGAAACTCGTAACCAATAAAGGAAACACAGTTCAATGAACAATAGAAGGTTAGATGTACAACCATAGTACATAAAACCTATTGTCCACTTGAAAAATAGTAAACGCATAAAAAAGGACTTCAAAGAATTTACCGCAAGGGATGGACTGAAAGGGCGCTTAAAATACACTCGGAAAACAAGAAAGAGGTGAGCGGCGGTACATCTACAAGTACAACTGCAAGATTACCCAGCCCACCAATTTACAGTAAAATCCGAAGGGAAACAACGACTACACTCCACAAAAAGTTCTAATCACGTGAGGGGCTGGTGATCTAAAAACAGTGTGGAGTAAAAAGAAATAGCTAATCTATGATGAGCTGCACCGATTGAACCATCTGCCTATGGAACTAAGAGACAGAAATCATCAAGACGCTATAACGGTGGTCTGAATAAATCACCACCTTCCACCAAAACCAAGAAAGACAGCTAAAAGGAAGCTGCCTAAACAAAGCGTCGTAACGCTCCACCAATCTAGACTACCCTATAAGTCAGTCTAGGAGGTGCTGAGGAATAGGCACCCACACATAGGGCCATGTTAACCTACGTATGAGGACCAGCAGCACCTAAAACAATGAATCCTGGGTTGAATGTAACACCCCAGCCATACGCAGTATCAAACCAGACCAATACTCTAGATCATCACTCGCTCCACGTGATGGCTACATCATCACATGGGCTTGACCCGGATAATCCACCAGGGACGGCAGGAGGCGAAGGGAGTAACAACACCTGCGAGCCATCCGAACTGGTGGCCGGAGGTTGGCGACTATTAGACAATGGACCTATGACAGGCTCCACTATGACCTGAGACTGTCTGAATCCTAGAGCTTCGCCGACGAAACGTGGCGCAGAGGAGGGCCTGGCGACCCCCTGGGATTCGGCTAAATTAAAATTCGGAAATACAACTCCCACCCGCCCTAAAAATTCACACACAATACAGCATGATCAGTCCCTGACCTGGGATGCAATCTGGATACACCCCACCCAGGACAGCCATCAACAATTGGGGTTGCTAAAGGGCGTAGGGAATAACCGGCGACACGAACATATCACCGTTTGATGACAGGAGGGATGCAAGCGAGCACGGGGACCCATACTAATGGGAGAGCCCAGGAAGACAGTTTAGAACTGAACTGGAGATAGAGAGTACATCACTACTCACTACTAACTGGCACAACATCGGAACCCAAACATAATAAACCTTACTCACCAGGGAATTCCCAACCAGTCTACCAAATAATGCCTTTTTAACTAGCTTGTTGCGTTACTTCCCAATACTAACGTGACGTAGCAAGGGCAACCAAACAGACGCAACAACGACACATCAGGCACAACCCCAAAGAAAAGCTCGTATGGAGTCTTGTCTCCCTAGAGGTGCAGCCGATTGCTAAGATAACACACAAGCACTCTGCTTAGCAGTGTCATCATCAACAACTCATGCACTGCCACAACTAATCGAGATCAACCATGCCTCTATACCACTTAACTAAGAATTCCTAAGCCCTATCAGAACTCAAACACTTGAACCTATCAGCTTTAATACACTCCGTGGAGTGGACAGAGATGAAAGCATCGGAACAGACGCGCCAATCTATACACGGAGACGAAAATAATGTTACAAGCACAGGAGACCCATTAAGGGGCACCAGTGGAGGAAGGAGCGGCAGCCTGTACCCTGATAAGGGTACAGGCTATACAGTCCGTGTCAGGGGAACCGGTGACGCAGTCCACAGGAAGCTGTCACTACGGGAAGCTGTCACAGTACTGTCAGGACTGATAGTTCTAAGGGAGTACACAAGTAGTCACCAAGACATAAAACAAGTGAGAGCACCGCTATTCATGCTGATACTCCACCTATGACGCAGGTGACATACAATACTAGTACTCCACCTATGGCACTGGGGACATAGAACCATAAACTGGTAGCAAACAAAAATTATTAAGGAACGGCTGAAAAACAGGAAACCAGAAGAAAGCCTTGTCTAAAATAAAAGGATGAGAAAGGATGAACCAAAAACCACTGTAGTACTCCCAAAATGTAGCAGCAAAAAACTTGGGTCATACCGAGCTGAGCTGAGACCAAAATGGAAATGTAACCATCCATGGTAAGCGCAAAAATACTATTCATCCAGAATAGTAGGCACCAAACCAGAAAATCACAGGGAGGCCAAACAGAAATCAATCCTAATACCAAAGGAAGGGGAACAACGGTGACTGAAAGAACCGAGAACTAAATATAAAGAGAAGACTGAAAAAATCGTGTGAGAGCAGCACACGAGAGAACCAAAGCCTAAAGGACGCAGACAAGAGGACGCAGACAAGGGGACACTAAAGTCTACTATGGAAAAAGAAAGTCGATGGAAAAATCCACTACCTTCAAAACTATTCTTAGCATAGAATTCAAGACTAGGTTGGGATGAAAAAAACATGATGAACTGGTTTCTTACTCAAAGTTGGAAGTAAGAAAAATTATGAAAGTTAATTATCATAAATCCCCAGCTACGGCACTAACCAAAAACAGTCTAGGAGGTGGGTATCGCACCGCGAAGAACTCGTGCACTCAAGACAAACCAAGCGCCTAACCACAAGCAAAACAAAACCTGCAGCAACTGAAAAAATCCAAAGGATGCGAAGTTAAATTTTCAAGAAACTTGTAACCAACAAAGGAAACAGAGTTCAATGATCATTAGAAGGTAAGATGTACAACCATAGTACATAAAACTTATTGTCCACTTGAAAAATAGGAAACGCAGAAAAAAGGACTTCAAAGAATTTACTGCAAAGGAAGGAATGAAAGGGCGCTTGAAATACACTCGGAAGAACAAGAAAGAGGTGAGCGGCGGTACATCTGCAAGTACAACTGCAAGTACATCTGCAAGTACAACTGCAAGATGACCCAGCCCACCAAATTACAGTAAAATCCGAAGGGAAATAACTACTACACTCCACAAAAAGTTCTAATCACTTGAGGGGCTGGTGATCTAAAAACAGTGTGGAGTAAAAATAAATAGCTAATCTATGATGAGCTCCACCGAATGAACCATCTGCCTATGGAACTAAGAGTCAGAAACCATCAAGACGCTATAACGGTGGTCTGAATTAATTACCACCTTCCACCAAAACCAAGAAAGACAGCCGAAAGGAAGCTGCCTAAACAAAGCGTCGTAACGCTCCACCAATCTAGACTACCCTATAAGTCAGTCTAGGAGGTGCTGAGGAATAGGCACCCACACATAGGGCCATGTTAACCTACGTCTGAGAACCATCAGCACCATCAATTTGACAGCCCCAAGGGGGCTAGCAGGTAGTACAACCCCCAGGACAGGCTGAGCACTGCCTGCAGGGTCGGCATTCTTTGCCTCTAAATCAATGAATCCAGGGTTGACTGTAACACCCCAGCCATACGCAGTATCAGAGCCAGACTAGTGTTCAAGATCATCACTCACTCCACGTGACGGCTAAATCATCGCAATGCCTTGTCCGGTATAAACCACCAGGGACGACAGGAGGCGAAGGGATCAACAACGCCTGAAGCCATCCGAACAGTTGGACGGGGGGTGGCGACTATTAGACAGTGGACCTATATCACGCACCACTATGACCTGAGGCTGTCCTGATCCTAGATCTTCGCCGACGGAATGTGGCGCAGAGGAGGGCCTGGCGACCCCCTGAGATTCGGCTAAATTAAAATTCGGAAATACAACTCCCACCCGCCCTAAAAATTCACACACAATACAGCATGATCAGTCCCTGACCTGGGATGCAATCTGGATACACCCCACCCAGGACAGCCATCAACAATTGGGGTTGCTAAAGGGCGTAGGGAATTACTGGCGACACGTAACATATCACCGTTTGATGACAGGAGGGATGCAAGCGGGCACGGGGACCCATACTAATGGGAGAGCCCAGGAAGACAGTCTAGACTTAACTGGATATAGAGAGTACATCACTACTCTCTACTACCTGGCGCAACATCGGAAACCCAAATATAATAAACCTTACTCACCAGGGAATACCCAACCAGTCTACCAAATAACGCCCTTTCGACTAGCTTGTTACGCAATATCCCATTTACTTCAAACGAGCAATGGCAACTATACACTCGTACCAACGACACATCAGGTAGAACCCCAAAGAACAACTCGTATAGAGTCTTGTCACCCTGATTGGGCAGCCGGTTACGTAGGTAACAAGCACTGAGGAAGGCATAGGGCCAGAAAGACTTAGCTAGCCTAGACTCCAAGTGGATACTCCTAGCTATGTTCTGCAAGACCCCATTGTACCTCTCCACAGTCGCGTTCTGCTGAGCAGTGTATACCATCAATAATTCATGCACAGCACCAACCGATTTCAACCATTACTCGATACCACTTAACTAAAAATTCCTAAGCCCTATCAGAACTCAAACACTTGAGCACAAAACCCATTTAGCTAAGGCGTACACCTAAGGAGGGCCCCCAGGGGAAGGACGAGGGGCACGGGAAGACAAAGAACGCGACCTCTGTCGAACCACGGAACGCACCCAGGGGTCCCAAGGATCCTAAGAGAGAAGAAAAAAATCCACCAAGATATCATGCCAAAGAACCTCCACGGCCGCTGGACTAGGGCCAGGACGGCGTCCACTTCGGCCTGTACCATGGGCGAAGTCCGGCGCTGCGAGACCTGGGATCACAGAAGGTGGGGAAGCGTTAGGTCGAAGTCGAGATTTGAGGTATGGGAAAAAGGAGACGAGGATGAAAGTGCAGCAAGTCGCACCTGGTGCATAAAATCGCACCAATGGCAGAAAATCGCAAATCGCAAGGGCAGAATTCGAAAATTTATCGCTAGGATGCGAAGAGCAGAGCCGAGGCATGTAAAGGTCCTAATATCCCGCCGTCGATGATCAGTCAATCCCAAGTCCCCCCCTCTATCGCTCGACACACCCGGTTGGGGGGTAGAGAGAACAGCACCCGTAGTGGTGCTGACCATACCCCCCTGCTTCCTACCACCTCCAGAATCTCCAGGTCCAGACGCGTAGGTCGTTCTCCTCTGGCGAATCCTACGGCAGTGCCGGCGATCCGCCAGCTTGATCGAAAAATTTCTCCAGAAGGCAGCACAGAGCCACTAGAGCGCAAGCTCATGCCAGTAGCCGACCGTCGGCAGGGCAGAGCAAAGGGGGCACAGACGACGTAGACATCAGCAGGGAGCTTGGTCGGCTTGGCAACCTCCGGTATGCAGGCAGAGCCGCAAACACCGGAGAAATGGTAGCGACGTCAAGGACGCGAGCAGACGAAGACGGGGAACCTCCAACGATGTCCAGGCTAGTCGCCGACTTGAGTCTTCACGTCACAGTCATCTACGACAGACGGGAGGAGGCGACAGACGGAAGGGGAGGAAAAGGAAGAGAAGATGGAGGAATGATTGGGGGGGGTTACTTCCACGATGGCGGAAGGATCCTCCTCTCCGGCAGCAAAGGCCGCTGGCGCGCAATCGTGTAGCCAATTTGTCGTCATGTCAGGACTTCGGAACTTCCAGAATGAAGCTCGTTGAAGCCAAGTAGAGGACGACGCATAAGATGCATTGCAAAGCAGTGGTACCATGAGGAGCCCGATAACCTATCAGCTTTAATACACTCCGTGGAGTGGACAGAGATGAAAGCAGCGGAACAGACGCGCCAATCTATACACGGAGACGAGAATAATGTTACAAGCACAGGAGACCCATTAAGGGGCACCAGTGGAGGAAGGAGCGGCAGCCTGTACCCTGATAAGGGTACAGGCTATACAGTCCGTGTTAGGGGAACCGGTGACGCAGTCCACAGGAAGCTGTCACTACGGGAAGCTGTCACAGTACTGTCAGGACTGATAGTTCTAAGGGAGTACACAAGGAGTCACCAAGACATAAAACAAGTGAGAGCACCGCTATTCATGCTGATAGAAACCAAACTCACGTAGCTGATGCATACACCTAAAGAGGGAACCAGGGGCACGGTAAGACAAAGTAGCGACCTATGTCGAACCACGGAACGCATCCAGGGGTCCCAAGGATCCTAAGAGAGAAGAAAAAAATCCACCAAGATATCATGCCAAAGAACCTCCACGGCCGCTGGACTAGGGCCAGGACGGCGTCCACTTCGGCCTGTAGCATGGGCGAAGTCCGGCGCTGCGAGACTTGGGATCAAGAAGGTGGGGAAGCGTTAGGTCGAAGTCGAGATTTGAGGTATGGGAAAAAGGAGACGAGGATGAAAGTGCAGCAAGTCGCACCTGGTGCATAAAATCGCACCAATGGCAGAAAATCGCAAAGCGCAAGGGCAGAATTCGAAAATTTATCGCTAGGATGCGAAGAGCAGAGCCGAGGCATGTAAAGGTCCTAATATCCCGCCGTCGATGATCAGTCAATCCCAAGTCCCCCCCTCTATCGCTCGACTCACCCGGTTGGGGGGTAGAGGGAGCAGCACCCGAGTGGTGCTGACCATACCCCCCTGCTTCCTACCACCTCCAGAATCTCCAGGTCCAGACGCGTAGGTCGTCCTCCTCTGGCGAACCCTACGGCAGTGCCGGCGATCCGCCAGCTTGATCGGAAAAAATTCTCCAGAAGGCAGCACAGAGCCACTAGAGCGCAAGCTCATGCCAGTAGCCGACCGTCGGCAGGGCAGAGCAAAGGGGGCACAGACGACGTAGACATCAGCAAGGAGCTTGGTCGGCTTGGAAACCTCCGGGTCCGCAGGCAGAGCCTCAAACACCGGATAAATGTCAGCGACGTCAAGGACGCGAGCAGACGAAGACGGGGAACCTCCACCGATGTCCAGGCTAGTCGCCGACTTGAGTCTGCACGTCACAGTCATCTACGACAGACGGGAGGAGGCGACAGACGGCAGGGGAGGAAAAGGAAGAGAAGATGGAGGAATGACTGGGGGGGGTTACTTCCACGATGGCGGAAGGATCCTCCTCTCCGGCAGCAGAGGCCGCTGGCGTGCAATCGTCTAGCCAATTCGTCGGCATTGCAGGACTTCGGAACTTCCAGAATGAAGCTCGTTGAAGCCAAGGAGAGGACGACGTAGAAGATGCATTAAGCAGTGGTACCATTATGGACCCAATGACCCATCAGCTTTAATACACTCCGTGGAGTGGACAGAGATGAAAGCAGCGGAACAGACGCGCCAATCTATACACGGAGACGAGAATAACGTTACAAGCACAGGAGACCCATTAAGGGGCACCAGTGGAGGAAGGAGCGGCAGCCTGTACCCTGATAAGGGTACAGGCTATACAGGTGACGCAGCCAACAGGAAGCTGTCACTGAGTCACTCAAGGATGACTCAGTCTACGGGAAGCTGTCACTACAGGAAGCTGGCACAGTACTGGCAGAGCCGATAGTTCTAAGGAAGTACATAAGTAGTCACCAAGTCATAAAACGCGTGAGAGCACCGCAATTCATGCTGATATAAGGGAGCCCCGTCTTGCGGCGACAGGGTACGGGCTGCTGCTTTACCTAGACAAAGCTTTCATGGCGGTTGACAGCGGCCGCGAACACTAAAGCGCACCCATAGAGATTGGAACCCCGCACCTTCTTCGTTCGTTCAAGGAGCTCTGCCATTGAGCCATTCGTCGAAACGGGGATGCACGCACGTAGACTACATGCCCAACCAAGGTCATAGAGGTCCTAGTCGTCAACGAGGCAAACAGACTCCACCAGGGGACAAGGGCCTGAGGTCCTGGAGGACCACATGCACATGTTTTTCGATGTGACGTCATCAAGGCTAGCTCAATTATTGTTGTGTCTTTAAACCTTTTTTGTCGCCCTGTTGGTTGATGAGCCTCGTTGGTGTAGTTGGTTATCACGTGTGCCTCACACGCGTAAGGTAACCAGTTTGAACCTGGTACGAGGCATCCTTATTACTGATAGGAGGTACTGGAATGCTAACGAGCATGCCTCCTTGAGCCTGAAGCCCGTGATATGTTCACTTGCTTCTGACTCGCCCGTCAATCACAGTCCGATGAGTTTCTTGGGAAAACCTGGATTACCGTGAGATTTACGAGGCTTTACCGTGAGCCCCGTGAAATAAACAGTTGTACATCAGAATGTATATCGCAATTTGCTATGCTTATATAGTTATATGTCGCTCAAACAACAACGCAACAGTAGTGCGAAGTTTAATACGGTACAATTTCGCAAAGAAACCGAATTTATAATACAAATGAGTTTAGGGTATCTTGTGTTTTACTGTTTTACACTTTCACGGATGTAAATGGGGAACCAAATCCTCCCACAAACCCCAGGAGGCCAGACCCGAAACATGCATCGTAACCAATAATAGCCAAATACACCCACCGGATCGAGGGGGGGCTAACTGTGTACTTGAGGACATCCAGGCTCTACCCTAGCGAACGGCCACCCTGGAGGATTGGCCATGGCAAGGGCACGTGGTCTACATGCACAGCACGCAGGTAATGACAACGCCTGGTGGGGCGTGGTAGTAAGGGAGCCCCGTCTTGCGGCGACAGGGTACGGGCTGCTGCTTTACCTAGACAAAGCTTTCATGGCGGTTGACAGCGGCCGCAAACACTAAAGCGCACCCGTAGAGATTGGAACCTCGCACCTTCTTCGTTCGTTCAAGGAGCTCTGCCATTGAGCCATTTGTCGAAACGGAGATGCACGCACGTAGACTACATGCCCAACCAAGGCCATAGAGGTCCTAGTCGTCAACGAGGCAAACAGACTCCACCAGGGGACAAGGGCCTGAGGTCCTGGAGGACCACATGCACATGTTTTTCGATGTGACGTCATCAAGGCTAGCTCAATTATTGTTGTGTCTTTAAACCTTTTTTGTCGCCCTGTTGGTTGATGAGCCTCGTTGGTGTAGTTGGTTATCACGTGTGCCTCACACGCACAAGGTCACCAGTTTGAACCTGGTACGAGGCATCCTTATTACTGATAGGAGGTACTGGAATGCTAACGAGCATGCCTCCTTGAGCCTGAAGCCCGTGATATGTTCACTTGCTTCTGACTCGCCCGTCAATCACCGTCCGATGAATTCGTGGAAGTACCTGGATTACCGTGAGATTTACGAGGCTTTACCGTGAGCCCCGTGAACTAAACAGTTGTACATCAGAATGTATATCGCAATTTACTATGCTTATATAGTTATATGTCGCTCAAACAACAACGCAACAGTAGTGCGAAGTTTAATACGGTACAATTTCGCAAAGAAACCGAATTTATAATACAAATGAGTTTAGGGTATCTTGTGTTTTACTGTTTTACACTTTCACGGATGTAAATGGGGAACCAAATCCTCCCACAAACCCCAGGAGGCCAGACCCGAAACATGCATCGTAACCAATAATAGCCAAATACACCCACCGGATCGAGGGGAGGCTAACTGTGTACTTGAGGACATCCAGGCTCTACCCTAGCGAACGGCCACCCTGGAGGATTGGCCATGGCAAGGGCACGTGGTCTACATGCATGGCACGCAGGTAATGACAACGCCTGGTGGGGCGTGGTAGTAAGGGAGCCCCGTCTTGCGGCGACAGGGTACGGGCTGCTGCTTTACCTAGACAAAGCTTTCATGGCGGTTGACAGCGGCCGCAAACACTAAAGCGCACCCGTAGAGATTGGAACCCCGCACCTTCTTCGTTCGTTCAAGGAGCTCTGCCATTGAGCCATTCGTCGAAACGGGGATGCACGCACGTAGACTACATGCCCAACCAAGGTCATAGAGGTCCTAGTCGTCAACGAGGCAAACAGACTCCACCAGGGGACAAGGGCCTGAGGTCCTGGAGGACCACATGCACATGTTTTTCGATGTGACATCATCAAGGCTAGCTCAATTATTGTTGTGTCTTTAAACCTTTTTTGTCGCCCTGTTGGTTGATGAGCCTCGTTGGTGTAGTTGGTTATCACGTGTGCCTCACACGCACAAGGTCACCAGTTTGAACCTGGAACGAGGCATCCTTATTACTGATAGGAGGTACTGGAATGCTAACGAGCATGCCTCCTTGAGCCTGAAGCCCGTGATATGTTCACTTGCTTCTGACTCGCCCGTCAATCACCGTCCGATGAGTTCGTGGGAAAACCTGGATTACCGTGAGATTTACGAGGCTTTACCGTGAGCCCCGTGAAATAAACAGTTGTACATCAGAATTTATATCGCCATTTGCTATGCTTGTATGTCGCTCAAACAACAACGCAACAGTAGTGCGAAGTTTAATACGGTACAATTTCGCAAAGAAACCGAATTTATAATACAAATGAGTTTAGGGTATCTTGTGTTTTACTGTTTTACACTTTCACGGATGTAAATGGGGAACCAAATTCTCCCACAAACCCCAGGAGGCCAGACCCGAAACATGCATCGTAACCAATAATAGCCAAATACACCCACCGGATCGAGGGGAGGCTAACTGTGTACTTGAGGACATCCAGGCTCTACCCTAGCGAACGGCCACCCTAGAGGATTGGCCATGGCAAGGGCACGTGGTCTACATGCATGGCACGCAGGTAATGACAACGCCTGGTGGGGCGTGGTAGTAAGGGAGCCCCGTCTTGCGGCGACAGGGTACGGGCTGCTGCTTTACCTAGACAAAGCTTTCATGGCGGTTGACAGCGGCCGCAAACACTAAAGCGCACCCGTAGAGATTGGAACCCCGCACCTTCTTCGTTCGTTCAAGGAGCTCTGCCATTGAGCCATTCGTCGAAACGGGGATGCACGCACGTAGACTACATGCCCAACCAAGGCCATAGAGGTCCTAGTCGTCAACGAGGCAAACAGACTCCACCAGGGGACAAGGGCCTGGGGTCCTGGAGGACCACATGCACATGTTTTTCGATGTGACGTCATCAAGGCTAGCTCAATTATTGTTGTGTCTTTAAACCTTTTTTGTTGTCTTGTTGGTTGATGAGCCTCGTTGGTGTAGTTGGTTATCACGTGTGCCTCACACGCGTAAGGTCACCAGTTCGAACCTGGTACGAGGCATCCTTATTACTGATAGGAGGTACTGGAATGCTAACGAGCATGCCTCCTTGAGCCTGAAGCCCGTGATATGTTCTCTTGCTTCTGACTCGCCCGTCAATCACCGTCCGATGAATTCGTGGAAAAACCTGGATTACCGTGAGATTTACGAGGCTTTACCGTGAGCCCCGTGAACTAAACAGTTGTAAATCAGAATTTATATCGCAATTTGCTATGCTTATACAGTTATATGTCGCTCAAACAACAACGCAACAGTAGTGCAAAGTTTAATACGGTACAATTTCGCAAAGAAACCGAATTTATAATACAAATGAGTTTAGGGTATCTTGTGTTTTACTGTTTTACACTTTCACGGATGTAAATGGGGAACCAAATCCTCCCACAAACCCCAGGAGGCCAGACCCGAAACATGCATCGTAACCAATAATAGCCAAATACACCCACCGGATCGAGGGGAGGCTAACTGTGTACTTGAGGACATCCAGGCTCTACCCTAGCGAACGGCCACCCTAGAGGATTGGCCATGGCAAGGGCACGTGGTCTACATGCATGGCACGCAGGTAATGACAACGCCTGGTGGGGCGTGGTAGTAAGGGAGCCCCGTCTTGCGGCGACAGGGTACGGGCTGCTGCTTTACCTAGACAAAGCTTTCATGGCGGTTGACAGCGGCCGCAAACACTAAAGCGCACCCGTAGAGATTGGAACCCCGCACCTTCTTCGTTCGTTCAAGGAGCTCTGCCATTGAGCCATTCGTCGAAACGGGGATGCACGCACGTAGACTACATGCCCAACCAAGGTCATAGAGGTCCTAGTCGTCAACGAGGCAAACAGACTCCACCAGGGGACAAGGGCCTGAGGTCCTGGAGGACCACATGCACATGTTTTTCGATGTGACGTCATCAAGGCTAGCTCAATTATTGTTGTGTCTTTAAACCTTTTTTGTCGTCCTGTTGGTTGATGAGCCTCGTTGGTGTAGTTGGTTATCACATGTGCCTCACACGCACAAGGTCACCAGTTTGAAACCTGGTACGAGGCATCCTTATTACTGATAGGAGGTACTGGAATGCTAACGAGCATGCCTCCTTGAGCCTGAAGCCCGTGATATGTTCTCTTGCTTCTGACTCGCCCGTCAATCACCGTCCGATGAATTCGTGGAAGTACCTGGATTACCGTGAGATTTACGAGGCTTTACCGTGAGCCCCGTGAACTAAACAGTTGTACATCAGAATTTATATCGCAATTTACTATGCTTATATAGTTATATGTCGCTCAAACAACAACGCAACAGTAGTGCGAAGTTTAATACGGTACAATTTCGCAAAGAAACCGAATTTATAATACAAATGAGTTTAGGGTATCTTGTGTTTTACTGTTTTACACTTTCACGGATGTAAATGGGGAACCAAATCCTCCCACAAACCCCAGGAGGCCAGACCCGAAGCATACATCGTAACCAATAATAGCCAAATACACCCACCGGATCGAGGGGAGGCTAACTGTGTACTTGAGGACATCCAGGCTCTACCCTAGCGAACGGCCACCCTGGAGGATTGGCCATGGCAAGGGCACGTGGTCTACATGCATGGCACGCAGGTAATGACAACGCCTGGTGGGGCGTGGTAGTAAGGGAGCCCCGTCTTGCGGCGACAGGGTACGGGCTGCTGCTTTACCTAGACAAAGCTTTCATGGCGGTTGACAGCGGCCGCAAACACTAAAGCGCACCCGTAGAGATTGGAACCCCGCACCTTCTTCGTTCGTTCAAGGAGCTCTGCCATTGAGCCATTCGTCGAAACGGAGATGCACGCACGTAGACTACATGCCCAACCAAGGTCATAGAGGTCCTAGTCGTCAACGAGGCAAACAGACTCCACCAGGGGACAAGGGCCTGGGGTCCTGGAGGACCACATGCACATGTTTTTCGATGTGACGTCATCAAGGCTAGCTCAATTATTGTTGTGTCTTTAAACCTTTTTTGTCGTCCTGTTGCTTGATGAGCCTCGTTGGTGTAGTTGGTTATCACGTGTGCCTCACACGCACAAGGTCACCAGTTTGAACCTGGTACGAGGCATCCTTATTACTGATAGGAGGTACTGGAATGCTAACGAGCATGCCTCCTTGAGCCTGAAGCCCGTGATATGTTCTCTTGCTTCTGACTCGCCCGTCAATCACCGTCCGATGAATTCGTGGAAGTACCTGGATTACCGTGAGATTTACGAGGCTTTACCGTGAGCCCCGTGAACTAAACAGTTGTAAATCAGAATTTATATCGCAATTTGCTATGCTTCTATGTCGCTCAAACAACAACGCAACAGTAGTGCGAAGTTTAATACGGTACAATTTCGCAAAGAAACCGAATTTATAATACAAATGAGTTTAGGGTATCTTGTGTTTTACTGTTTTTACACTTTCACGGATTGTAAATGGGGAACCAAATCCTCCACAAACCCCAGGAGGCCAGACCCGAAACATGCATCGTAACCAATAATAGCCAAATACACCCACCGGATCGAGGGGAGGCTAACTGTGTACTTGAGGACATCCAGGCTCTACCCTAGCGAACGGCCACCCTGGAGGATTGGCCATGGCAAGGGCACGTGGTCTACATGCATGGCACGCAGGTAATGACAACGCCTGGTGGGGCGTGGTAGTAAGGGAGCCCCGTCTTGCGGCGACAGGGTACGGGCTGCTGCTTTTACCTAGACAAAGCTTTCATGGCGGTTGACAGCGGCCGCAAACACTAAAGCGCACCCGTAGAGATTGGAACCCCGCACCTTCTTCGTTCGTTCAAGGAGCTCTGCCATTGAGCCATTCGTCGAAACGGGGATGCACGCACGTAGACTACGTGCCCAACCAAGGTCATAGAGGTCCTAGTCGTCAACGAGGCAAACAGACTCCACCAGGGGACAAGGGCCTGGGGTCCTGGAGGACCACATGCACATGTTTTTCGATGTGACGTCATCAAGGCTAGCTCAATTATTGTTGTGTCTTTAAACCATTTTTTTTATATTGCTTGATGATGATGGTGTAGTTGGTTATTACGTGTGCCTCACACGCACAAGGTCACCAGTTCGAACCAGGTGCGAGGCATCCTTACTTCACGAGGTACTGGAATGCTAACGAGCATGCCTCCTTGAGCCTGAAGCCCGTGATATGTTTTCTTGCTTCTGACTCGCCCGTCAATCACCGTCCGATGAATTCGTGGAAGTACCTGGATTACCGTGAGATTTACGAGGCTTTACCGTGAGCCCCGTGAACTAAACAGTTGTACATCAGAATTTATATCGCAATTTGCTATGCTTATATAGTTATATGTCGCTCAAACAACAACGCAACAGTAGTGCGAAGTTTAATACGGTACAATTTCGCAAAGAAACCGAATTTATAATACAAATGAGTTTATGGTATCTTGTGTTTTACTGTTTTACACTTTCACGGATGTAAATGGGGAACCAAATCCTCCCACAAACCCCAGGAGGCCAGACCCGAAACATGCATCGTAACCAATAATAGCCAAATACACCCACCGGATCGAGGGGAGGCTAACTGTGTACTTGAGGACATCCAGGCTCTACCCTAGCGAACGGCCACCCTGGAGGATTGGCCATGGCAAGGGCACGTGGTCTACATGCATGGCACGCAGGTAATGACAACGCCTGGTGGGTCGTGGTAGTAAGGGAGCTCCGTCTTGCGGCGACAGGGTACGGGCTGCTGCTTTACCTAGACAAAGCTTTCATGGCGGTTGACAGCGGCCGCAAACACTAAAGCGCACCCGTAGAGATTGGAACCCCGCACCTTCTTCGTTCGTTCAAGGAGCTCTGCCATTGAGCCATTCGTCGAAACGGAGATGCACGCACGTAGACTACATGCCCAACCAAGGTCATAGAGGTCCTAGTCGTCAACGAGGCAAACAGACTCCACCAGGGGACAAGGGCCTGGGGTCCTGGAGGACCACATGCACATGTTTTTCGATGTGACGTCATCAAGGCTAGCTCAATTATTGTTGTGTCTTTAAACCTTTTTTATCGTCCTGTTGGTTGATGAGCCTCGTTGGTGTAGTTGGTTATCACGTGTGCCTCACACGCACAAGGTCACCAGTTTGAACCTGGTACGAGGCATCCTTATTACTGATAGGAGGTACTGGAATGCTAACGAGCATGCCTCCTTGAGCCTGAAGCCCGTGATATGTTCACTTGCTTCTGACTCGCCCATCAATCACCGTCCGATGAATTCGTGGAAGTACCTGGATTACCGTGAGATTTACGAGGCTTTACCGTGAGCCCCGTGAACTAAACAGTTGTACATCAGAATTTATATCGCAATTTACTATGCTTATATAGTTATATGTCGCTCAAACAACAACGCAACAGTAGTGCGAAGTTTAATACAGTACAATTTCGCAAAGAAACCGAATTTATAATACAAATGAGTTTAGGGTATCTTGTGTTTTACTGTTTTACACTTTCACGGATGTAAATGGGGAACCAAATCCTCCCACAAACCCCAGGAGGCCAGACCCGAAACATGCATCGTAACCAATAATAGCCAAATACACCCACCGGATCGAGGGGAGGCTAACTGTGTACTTGAGGACATCCAGGCTCTACCCTAGTGAACGGCCACCCTGGAGGATTGGCCATGGCAAGGGCACGTGGTCTACATGGCACGCAGGTAATGACAACGCCTGGTGGGGCGTGGTAGTAAGGGAGCCCCGTCTTGCGGCGACAGGGTACGGGCTGCTGCTTTACCTAGACAAAGCTTTCATGGCGGTTGACAGCGGCCGCGAACACTAAAGCGCACCCGTAGAGATTGGAACCCCGCACCTTCTTTGTTCGTTCAAGGAGCTCTGCCATTGAGCCATTTGTCGAAACGGAGATGCACGCACGTAGACTACATGCCCAACCAAGGTCATAGAGGTCCTAGTCGTCAACGAGGCAAACAGACTCCATCAGGGGACAAGGGCCTGAGGTCCTGGAGGACCACATGCACATGTTTTTCGATGTGACGTCATCAAGGCTAGCTCAATTATTGTTGTGTCTTTAAACCTTTTTTGTCGCCCTGTTGGTTGATGAGCCTCGTTGGTGTAGTTGGTTATCACGTGTGCCTCACACGCACAAGGTCACCAGTTTGAACCTGGTACGAGGCATCCTTATTACTGATGGGAGGTACTGGAATGCTAACGAGCATGCCTCCTTGAGCCTGAAGCCCGTGATATGTTCACTTGCTTCTGACTCGCCCGTCAATCACCGTCCGATGAATTCGTGGAAGTACCTGGATTACCGTGAGATTTATGAGGCTTTACCGTGAGCCCCGTGAACTAAACAGTTGTACATCAGAATTTATATCACAATTTGCTATGCTTATATGTCGCTCAAACAACAACGCAACAGTAGTGCGAAGTTTAATACGGTACAATTTCGCAAAGAAACCGAATTTATAATACAAATGAGTTTAGGGTATCTTGTGTTTTACTGTTTTACACTTTCACGGATGTAAATGGGGAACCAAATCCTCCCACAAACCCCAGGAGGCCAGACCCGAAACATGCATCGTAACCAATAATAGCCAAATACACCCACCGGATCGAGGGGAGGCTAACTGTGTACTTGAGGACATCCAGGCTCTACCCTAGCGAACGGCCACCCTGGAGGATTGGCCATGGCAAGGGCACGTGGTCTACATGCATGGCACGCAGGTAATGACAACGCCTGGTGGGGCGTGGTAGTAAGGGAGCCCCGTCTTGCGGCGACAGGGTACGGGCTGCTGCTTTATCTAGACAAAGCTTTCATGGCGGTTGACAGCGGCCGCAAACACTAAAGCGCACCCGTAGAGATTGGAACCCCGCACCTTCTTCGTTCGTTCAAGGAGCTCTGTCATTGAGCCATTCGTCGAAACGGGGATGCACGCACGTAGACTACATGCCCAACCAAGGTCATAGAGGTCCTAGTCGTCAACGAGGCAAACAGACTCCACCAGGGGACAAGGGCCTGAGGTCCTGGAGGACCACATGCACATGTTTTTCGATGTGACGTCATCAAGGCTAGCTCAATTATTGTTGTGTCTTTAAACCTTTTTTGTCGTCCTGTTGGTTGATGAGCCTCGTTGGTGTAGTTGGTTATCACGTGTGCCTCACACGCACAAGGTCACCATTTCGAACCTGGTACGAGGCATCCTTATTACTGATTAAGGGCGCCTGGAGGCGCGTCCCGAATGAAATGATTCGACTCTTAATTCAATGTATTTTAATTAATTTAATTAAATTGTATTTAATGTTGTCTTATTTTAATTCGATTTATTCCATTCCATTTAATTTAATTAACGTGATTTGAATGCATGTAATTGCTTAAAATTGTATCAATTCGAATAGGATTACATTTGAAGGGCTCCTGGAGGCTTTCCAATGAATTCCAATGAATCGATTGATGATTTAGCATAGTTAACTACTTACAAAGTGACGAAAATAATGTTTTTGAAGGGTTGTTGATTTTTAAGCAGTATTGAACGTTTATATAATGCAATGAAATGCATGTATGTAGATTGACTTTAAAAATAAAAAAAATTGATGCAAGAAAAATGAGACCAATCAGGTGTCTGGTTGATTTTACGGAATTTGTGCAAGGTATTGCATGTTTCGGCCCAGCCCAGATTGCATGTCCTCCTGGACGGGGTTTTGGCCAGCGGCAGGTGGCGTGGCTTGCCCCTGCCCCCGCCCCCCGGCCCCGCCCCTGCCCCCGCCCCCCGGCCCCGCCCCTGCCCCGCCCCCGCCCGGTGGCCCCCGCCCCTGCCCCCACGACGGCCCGGCCTGGGCCGCGGCCCCGAGGTGGGGTCCGTGGGCTAATTATAGCACGTGCCCTAGGGGAATGTTTCGTCCATTGTGATGCGTGCATGTTTCGCCTTGGTTTTTTGACGACTGTTCTGTCCCCAAACCTATGTGTACGCACATGTTGAAGTGCTTCAAATTTGAAATGTTAGCTCAAAACACCCTGAAATCAAATTGTTAACCATTAATTGTAGCTTTTTGGCCCAACCTGAGCTCCTTTTCGTGAATTGCGATGCTCATATGTGCTCTGGTGAGAATTTGTCCGGTATAAATAAGTCTTATAATTCATCAAAATATAGAATGTTCAACTTTTTTTGTGTTTTTCATAAAACCTGAAAAAGTGGTTGGTGACACACGGTCGAACGGACGAACGGACGAACGGACTGACATTTTAAGGGGGCTAATCCCTCTTCAAATAAAGGGCGCCTGGAGGCGCGTCCCGAATGAAAATGTTTAAAATAATATGGATTAAGTTTAACAAATTATTGTATGATTTTATTATTGTATAATTGTATAATTAATTAAATAAATTGTATTAATTCATGAATTATATGATTAAACTGAATTGATCAAATTCTGTTAAATTGATTGATTAATTTAAAAGTATTACTAAATTAATACATTAATAACATCATTAATTAAATTATATTAAACTAATTATCAATTTAATTAATTTAATTGTATTAATTAATTAATCAATTAATTAAACTGTATTTTATTAATTGTTTTATAGAATCTAAATTATGTTGTATAGACTTGAATTTAATGCATTTAATTGATTTGAATTGTATGCATTTGAATTCAATAGATTTGGATTTAATTTAATTGAATCGATGGATGTAGCTTTGTTTACTACGAAGTAACGACAATTGACATTTTGTAGGGACATTTTGTTTAAATTTGAAGCAGTATTAAACGTGTCTGGACTGTCTTGTAGATGGGATTTATTTGCAAGCACTTGATGCACACGAAATGTTACCAATTAGAGGTATGGTTGAGTTTGTTCGGTCAGCCGCATACAAGCTTGATGTGGCTTCATTCCCCACATTTATGGCAATTCATTCGGGACCCCTAGGACACAAGCCGCTTGTTGCCTAATACAATGTCGTATTACGAAATCGCAGTGTGATATGCGTTCTGACTCGTGTTTTGCCAATGAGGTTGTTGAGTCGGCTGGACATGTCCCTGGCGTGCGTAGGATTGAACACATAGTCTAGACAGCCTGGACACGTGGCATCTGAATTATGGTCAAGCGCTGGCATTCAAACCACTAAGCAACTAAACCCTGAACACATTAGAAGTCACGGGCAGGACATGGGGCAAATAGTCGAGAAATAGTTGATAAGCAGAATGCGAGAAAGTGAGAGGAGGGAGGCTGGGAGTTTCAGAAGTAGTGGAGTAAGTAGGTACTCATAGCAGAATATGCTACAAAACATTTGACAACTATTGAGAAGGATCATGACCGCTGCAAAGCTGATATCTTTAGTCAAGCGCACTCTAACAACGAGCCAAATGTTTGGGTGCAGAGTTTGCCGGTATCAGCAGCACAGATGGAGAGAGACAAACTAATGTACAAAGAGACAGGTGGAACCCTAGAGGGGCATCAGAGGCCTAAGCATACATACTCTATACCACACCGCACATACACACACATGTGGCTATCCATGCACATACAGCCACTTAGCACTGTGCACGCACATTCACACACATATGGCTATCCATTCACTGCCACACAGCACTGTGCACGCACATACACACATAGCTGGCTATCCATGCACTGCCACACAGCACTGTGCATGCACATACACACACATGTGGCCATCCATGCACAGCAACACAGCACTGCGCATGCACATACACACACATCTGGCTATCAGTGCATTACCACACAGCACTATGCACGCACATACACACAAATCTGGCCATCCATGCACTACATAACAGCACTGTGCACACACATACACACACCTCTGGCTATCCATGCACTACAAGATAACCACATGCAAACACAAACACATTCAGCCAATCAAGCATGCACACACAAAACAACTGGCTACACATACATTGTCGCACAGCCATGTGCTAGTACATACACACACATCTGGCTATCCATGCACTACAAGACAACCCCATGCAAACATGAACACACTCAAATACAAACACATGCACGCACAAAACAATTTGCTATCCATGCACTGCCACACAGCACTATGCACGCACATACACATACATCTGGCTATCCATGCACTGCCACACAACACTGTGCACGCGCATACACACACATAGCTGGCTACCCATGCACTACCATACAGCACTGCGCACGCACATACACACATGTGGCTTTCCATGCACTGCCACACAGCACTGCGCACGCACATACGCACACATCTAGCTATCCATGCACTACAACACAACCCCATGCAAACACAAACACACTCAAACACACACGCACGCATGCACGCACCAAACAAATTGCCATCCATGCACTGCAACACAGCACTGTGCACGCACATACACACACATCTGGCTATGCATGCACTGCAACACAGCACTGTGCATGCACATACACACACATCTAGCTATACATGCACTGCAACACAGCACTGTGCACGCACACACACACACATCTGGCTATCCATGCACCAGAAGACAACCACATGCAAACACAAACACATTCAACCACTCAAGCATGCACACACAAAACAACTGGCTACACATACATTGCCGCACAGCCATGTTTTTAGAACGTACACACACATCTGGCTATCCATACACTACAAGACAACCCCATGCAAACATGAACACACTCAAATACAAACACATGCACGCACAAAACAATTTGCTATCCATGCATTGCCACACAGCACTGTGCACGCACTTACACACACAAGTGGCTATCCATGCACTGCCACACAACACTGTGCACGCACATACACACACATAGATGGCTATCCATGCACTACCAAACAGCACTGCGCACGCACATACACACACATGTGGCTATCCATGCACTGCCACACAGCACTGCGCACGCACATGCAAACACATGTGGCTATACATGCCCTGCCACACAGCACCGCGTAAGTACTTACACACACATCTGGCTATCCATGCATTGCCACACAGCACTGTGCACGTACATACACACACATCTGGCAAACCATGCACTACAAGACAACCACTTGCAAACACAAACACATTCAGCCAATCAAGCATGCACGCACAAAACAACTGGCTTCACATACACTGCCGCACAGCCATGTGCTAGTACATTCGCACACATCTGGCTATCCATGCACTACACGACAACCCCATGCAAACACAAACACACTCAAATACACACGCATGCACGCACAAAACAAATTGCCATCCAACTACTGCCACACAGAACTGTGCACGCACATACACACACAACTGGCTATCCATGCATTGCAACACAGCACTGTGCACGCACATACACACACCTCTGGCTATGCATGCACCACAAGACAACCACATGCAAACACAAACACATTCAGCCAATCAAGCATGCACACACAAAACAACTGGCTACACAGACACTGTCGCACTGTTATGTGCTAGTACATACACACACATCTGGCTGTCCATGCACTATAAGACAACCCCATGCAAACACAAACACACTCAAATACAGGGATATGCAATACAAATTAATATCCATGCACTTCCACACAGCACTGTGCACGCACATACACAAACATCTGGCTATCCATGCACTGCAACACAGCACTGTGCATGCACAAATTACACATCTGGCTATCCATGCACTGCCACACAGCACTGTGCACGCACATATGCACACAGCTGGCTATCCATGTAATACAAGACAAATCCATGCACACACAAACACACCCAGACACTCACACATGCAAACACACAAACTAACAACTGGTTGCACATGCACTGCCAAACAGCACTGTTCATACCAAATACACACACCTGGCCATCCGTGCACTATAAGACAATAGTGTCATCACTGTTGCACTCTCTGGAGTTGTGGCCTATTCCCCCACAGTTCCAGCAGGTCATCTTCTTGTGGTCAAATGGTGCTTTCCTGTCTCTGAATGGGAGGTGCTTGCTGTTGTAAGGCCTCCTGTTCCTGTAGGCTGCAGCTGCCAGCTCTTGTTCTTCGGGAGATGGTGCAGTGTCTACTTGCTTCACTAGACACCAGTTGAAGATGGCAGCTTGGAGCATAGAAAAAGTGGTGATGACAGTAGGGTTGAACTGATTGATGTACCCATCATATTCAGAGCGAGAGTTCAGTCCCTTGACAATGAGGTTCAGGTATTTGCTGATGGAGATGATGTGGAGATTTGCTATCTTGGGTACCTGGGAGTACAGGTCAGCTGCCCTGGAGAGGTACGTCTGCAGGGACTCAGTAGGTGTCATACGTAATCCCATGATGGCAGTCAGGGTGGTATGTTCTAGCCTGCTAACATCCTCAGAGTACAGGGCATCTAGAAACCTGAAAGCTCTAGTGGCCATATCTGTTTGGGCATGGATGGCTTGCTGGATCCCATCTGATACATGGTCTATGATGATCTTGAAGGCCTTGTTGTTCTTCCAGGTCGAGATCCTGTTGGGGACACCAATCCTAGGGGCAGCCGGAACAGCTGGGTCAGCAGCCGCAACAGGAGGGTAACTAATATCATCAGCAGGGTAACCATCAGAGTCATTAGGCTCGCCAACAACGATCGCTTGTTGGCAGTCGAAAGCAACTGCAATGGTATCCCTATCTGATTTAAGGGCAAGGAGGATATTCTGCCTGGCGTTGCGCCAGGTGTAAAGGTTGTTTCCGGTGAATACTCTGGGAGGTTGCATGGTGAGGTCTTCTGTGTAGGAGTCTTGACGTTGTAGGTCGGAGTGTTGGGTAAGGGATAGTTATTTTACGAGGGCGGGGCAGGGGAAGAGGGGAGGGAGTGTGTGTGGGAATCGGCGATCCAAAGGGATCCAGCGGATTACCGGAAGGTGAACGTTGCCAAGCGGCAATGTTCGACGACAGAAGCTTCTGTTAAGCTGGAGGCGTAGACAAATTGATCGTCTGAGATCAATGCAGCACTGTGTGGGTCTCGGTGAGGGCGTCGTCCTATACTCACTTCATAGATTACGGTGACTTGTGGTCGCTCTTGCTTGCTCCAGTCGTAGGACGCAGTGGCAGATCCAAGGATACTTGGTAGGAAGCGGCAGGCGGAGCAGCGGGAAGTAGGATCCGCACAGGGAGTCCAGGTGCTTAGTTAAAACTCGGGCCTTCGACAAGTCAGAGGAGAACTGAATCCGAATGCGGAAATCAGCGGCTGTTCTTCGTTAGCGTCTAAAGATGGCGCACATAACCTGTGAATGTAAGATTGTTACAACGGCATAGGCTCGATAGGGGAGAAGATGCTATTAGGCGCAACAGGCGCAATCATATAGAATAGAGATGTGTACTGCAGGGTACTGCAGTCACGTGCAGGCCACAGCTAGCCTGAACTGATTCAGATGCCAATCAGGCACTCGTGTCCTAGTAGTATACGCTGACTCCGTGAACTAAACAGATGTAAATCAGAATTTATGTCGCAATTTGCTATGCTTATATGTCGCTCAAACAACAACGCAACAGTAGTGCGAAGTTTAATACGGTACAATTTCGCAAAGAAACCGAATTTATAATACAAATGAGTTTAGGATATCTTGAGTTTTACTGTTTTACACTTTCACGGATGTAAATGGGGAACCAAATCCTCCCACAAACCCCAGGAGGCCAGACCCGAAACATGCATCGTAACCAATAATAGCCAAATACACCCAAGGGATCGAGGGGAGGCTAACTGTGTACTTGAGGACATCCAGGCTCTACCCTAGCGAACGGCCACCCTGGAGGATTGGCCATGGCAAGGGCACGTGGTCTACATGGCACGCAGGTAATGACAACGCCTGGTGAGGCGTTGTCAGCTTTAGCTGTTCGTTGGTTCTACCTGTCCTATATATTGGCTACGCAACCTATCGCGTCTGTCCTTTCCCGTAACCTAAGGGTTTCGGGGTTTGCCGTCAGGACTCCTCTCTCAAGAGGCGTCCCTCGGCTCTTTTAAATGTCCAGTTGTCTAAACACTTCGTTCCTGGTCTCCTCACGTCCCCTGAAATCTGTCAGGTTATGGTCTCATTAGTTGCGCTAAAGCGTACGCCACTGCGGACGTTGAGAAGCTCGGCATCATGTCGTCAGTCAACCTGTCGATGATTAAGGACCTCGCCAAACCCGACTACGAGAATTACGAGGAGTGGCTGTTCAATGTCATTCCTGCGTTACGTTTGGCGAACCTTGGCAACCATGTTGTCCCGAGCGCTGTGCCTGCAGTTGCACAGTGGCTACAACGTCGTGTTACGGCTGGATCGACCTCCCGACAACAAGCGGGAGCGCCTTCAACCATGCGGTCAATGTGGACACGCGCTGGCGGGGTAAACCCTGGCCGGCCATTTCATCGCTCTATTTCTCCGCCCAGGGGCTCTGCCCACGCTGGAGGAGCCGGACCTTCGGCATCGTCTGTGACCGCTGGAGTCCTCACTGCCGGTGGCTCTGTTTCAATGAGGACCTTCGGCCCTACAGGAAGCTCCGGCAGGCCTACTCCTGCCGATCTGGAGGAGCGAGCTAGGAACGAGCCTCTCCCTGAGGACTCGTCTGAGGTCTCTTCTGTGACAGGCATTGCTGGTGAAGAAGGTGGAGGTGAACCGGGGATTGATGCTGAGAATGCCGCCAGGCGTTCTTGGGTCAATCCCCTCGCGGGTAAGACGTCCGCGAGTGCAGTGCTCAAGTGGGATTTGAGGGGTGCCCCTGATTTGATTCCGTTGACGGAGGAAGAAATGGATAGGAATGTAGAGGCGTACCGAGTTGAACTGAATCAGCAGATGGCGAAATTGCAGCGTCTCAAGCAGGCTTCTAGGACACCCCTGCCTCCTGTTGACTTTCATTTTCCTGATCGTGTTTCTGATGCTGAGGCCATCAGGGCTCTAGATGGGGCTGAGGCCAGGCTTAGGTTACATGATGGCTCTGATGTGTGGGTTAGCAATGAGTAAAAGGCCTTTTCCTACATGTTACTCACAATGAGCAAGGAGTTGCAGGAGGTCTTTAGGCACTATGGTTCTTGTCAGGAGATCTATGATGAGGTGGAGTCGTGGGCAGTGCAGCATGCTCGTAGATTGGGAACGAAACTGGTAGCTGATTTGAGGGCGGTTCAGATGACCTACTCTGAATCCCCTACAACCTATTTCAATAGGGTGAAAAGGTTGGCACTCATGCTACTCAAATCGGGTACGATAGTTTCCGAATTTCAATGTATTGAGATCGCGATCGCTGGTGCATCTCATCCTCGATTTTCCTGTTTGCTGACCATGTTCAGTGGTCCTGAGTTTGTTGAGAATCAGATCACGTTTGCTGAAGTGCAATATCGTTATGAGTCCATAGACACAGCAAACCAGAGGCTGCTGTCTAATCACCCTCACTACCCACCATGGGTCAAATCAACCCCCACTCACCTACCCTCCCCTTTGCCAGCAATGGCTGCTGCAGGATTACCTCAGGGCAGTGGAGTGCCGCAGTGCATCTACTGCCCTCGCCCTGGACACGCTTCGGAAACTTGCTGGACGCAGTTCCCGAAGCTTCGCCCTCGTGGTGCTGCTCGTGGAGGTCGTGGCGGTCAGAAGAAGCCACCACCACAAGGTGGAGGAGGAGCTGCACCAGTCAGCCGTGCTGAATATACCGCATTGATGGCTCAGATTGCTCTACTTGCAAAGAAGTGAGATGCACAACCCCCCTTACCCGTGCTCATTAGTGTTGAAACAGCCTGGGCGCCTGCTCAGGCTGATGATTGTGTCGAAGCTACCTGGTACTTAGACAGTGAGGCTAGTCGGAGTTTGACTGGGGACGTCACCCTCTTTCAGTCCATCAGATATCAGGCAAATTGCCCCTCTGTTAGATTTGGAGATGGTGTTGTTCAGCAGGCGGTTGGTATTGGAACTATTGAACTATGTAATGAGTGGCTTGAGGCCCCCATTACCACAGACAATGTGCTCTATATCCCTAATTGTCCTGTAAACCTTCTCAGTGTTAACGCTACGGCTAGGTCCCAGGGCTGTATCATTAGTTTTGATGCAGATCGTTGCATTGCCACCACAGGGTCAACGACTCTTTGGACTGTTCAAACCACCACGTCTGGTGTTTACCACTTCGGATCGGTATACTGCCCTGTCCCTGATTCTCATCCGCGGGCGTCGCTAGTTCGATTCTATCCTGCGGCGTTTTCTGCTGAAACTGTTTCTCCTTATCAAAGTGTTCTTAAAGTCACTTGTCGTGACATTGCAAAACTATGGCACCGCAGATTTGGCCATCCTGGCCAACCCGCCATGCACATGTTGTCGCACGCCGGCACTGATACTGGCGATCCATCTTTACCAGGGCTGCACTTCAAAAGTTCTCACAGGACCATTGTGATGCGTGTTGTTTGGGCCATACGCAAGCCATACCCATATCGTACTAGGAATACTCACGCGCCGCTCGAATTGATACATATTGATATCATGGGGCCGTTCAGTGCTGGGTTGCGAGGGGAGCTTGTCATAGTTGATGATTTTTCTGGGTGGAGTGCGGTTATTCCGATTAGACTGAAATCGGATGCTGCATGGCAGATCCAATTTACAATTAAGAAGTGGAGTGCGGAACTTTTAGGGGTAGCATTTCGAACGCTTAGGGGGGACCAAGCAAAAGAGTTTTTGGTCAAATGGTTTGTTGACTGGCTTCACGAGGTAAATGCGACGTACGAACATAGTAGCGTGTATTGCCCACAGCAAAACGGGGTTGCTGAGAGGTTCAATGGGGTAGTTGCTGCTATGGCTCGTACGATGCTGATAGAATCAGGGATGAGCAAGGGTTTCTGGCCCTATGCCTTCTTGACTGCTTCGTACCTTCGAAATCGGTTGCCCACAAAGACGAAAGATGGAAAGACTCCTTATGAGCTTTTCTATCAGCGCGTCCCCGAGGTGTCCCACCTCCGCGCCTTTGGGTGTATAGCCTATGTAACCCTGCTAGATGGGAAGAAGCGGGGGAACTTAGATCCTCAGAGTATCCAGGGTAGACTGGTGGGGTATAGTGTGGTGTCGAAGGCCTACCAGGTCTGGATTCCAAAGTTGCACAAAGTGATTGAGGCTCGTGACGTGACCTTTTTTGAGGGCACTGGCCCAGTGCCCGTCGATGGGCAATTGGTGTATGATGGGAGTTCTTTTGCTTCTGGTTCTCCCTTGGCCGTCACTGAGGGGCGTACTGAACCGGCAGCATTAGAATATCTTCTACAGGACTCATGGCAGATGGAAACGGATGTGGGAGCAGTTTTCCATACGAACCTACGTTCTCGGCAGGCTGCTGCCCCCAATGTCTCCCCTGTCTTTGTGCCTGACACCAAGACTGCGGAAATTATTCCGACTCGCTGCCTTCCATTCTCTATCCTCCCACCCTCTGTCCTGGCTGTTAGTGATTCAAGGGAGAAGGTGGAGCTAGCGGCCTAGATAAAATTGTAGAGACTCCTTTCCTTGTTAGTGGTAACCCATTGTTCGAGCCTGAGGTTCTGCAGCTTCCTATTGCTCGGGATGAGCAACTGCCTAGTGACTTAGGTAATGTTGACTCTAGTGATACCGCCAGTGATTCTACTCTAGCGTCTGCTATGAGCATGCCAGCCCCAGGTTGGATTGGTTAGGTGATGTGGGAGATGCGCCGGACGTTCGACGTCCAGAGCTACCTCCTGGGAGAGTGATACAATCACTGCTCTCGAAGGTTACACCTCGGGAGCCTCGTCCACCCCCTCTTCCTTCTGCTCTTGGAGTTAGATCAAGTGGGAGGATGCGCGGGGAGGTTCCTGAGTTTGGTTTATTAGATGAATCGGTATTGAAGCGATACCCTTCAGTGCCAGATGTTACGGTTCCTGATGTTTTAGTTCCTTCCCCTTCTCCTTCTATTGCTAGTGATACTTCTGATGAGGTGGAGCGATCCCCTCCACCCCCGTTTGTTGATGGTTCTGCAGAAGAGGTACCAGAACCAGTTGGTGCTGCTTTTATCTCCATCCAGTGTGAGCTTTCTTATGCTCAAGCTATAGCGCTCGATAACCCTGAGAGGGAAGAGTGGCAGCTAGCAATGAGATATGAAATCGCTTCCCTCGAGGGTCATGGTACTTGGATTCTGGAGCCTCATCCGGGGGATGAGTACAGACTTATGTCTGCCAGATGGTTATTTACTAAAAAGTTGGGTAAGGATGGAAGAGTGGAGCACTACAAAGCGCGTTTTGTGGCTAGAGGTTACATGCAGCGTCCTGGTATTGAGTACGACCAGACTTTTGCTCCGGTCACCTCTAAAGCGACTTTGAGGGTGTTACTTGCAGGTGTTGTTCATCGTAAGATGTTCTCCAGGCAAATTGATGTGAAGACTGCATTCCTTCATGGAGTGATAGATCCCAAACTCAAGTTGTACTTGAGGCAGCCTGAAGGCTTCATCAAGGTTGGGCCTAATGGAAAACCCCTGGTTTGTCGCATTGTGAAGAGCTTGTATGGATTGAAGCAGGCCCCTAGAGCTTGGCATGACAATGTCCTGCAGGTTCTTCGCCTTGCAGGTTTCCGACCGACGCTCTCTGATCCAGCACTTTTTGTGCGCCTGGATGCTGATGGCCTGTGGTCCTGGGTCCTGACACATGTCGACGACTTTTGGATTGCTGTTGATGAGCTCGTGCTCTATGATGCACTTATTACCATCTTGCGTAAGAACGGGTGGGTTATTACAGAAATGGGTGTACCTGAACAGTTCCTCTCATTGGACTGTAATGTTACCCTTGATGATGAGGGGCGGTGTGTGAAGATTGTACTCAGCCAGCATAATGCTATTAATGGGATGGTTGAGCGGTTCAAGCTTAATGCAGGGGAAGAGAAGTTGAAGGCTACGTCTGAGGTGCCCATGGTGTCTAAGTCAGTTACAGTTCATGCCATTGGCAGTCCTGTTCTACCTAACAACACTTTGTACGCTTCTCTGGTTGGTAGCCTCATCTACTTGTCCACGTGCACAAGACCTGATATTGCTTTTGCTGTTAGTCAACTTTCTAGATTCACAGCAGCGCCTACTCAGGCTCACTGGAATGCAACTCTGAGGGTTCTGGTGTACCTTTGCAAGCATACTTATATTGGTATTGCCTACACTCATGACCCAAAAATTGAGCTCCTTGCTTACAGTGATGCATCTTTTGGTGAGGATCCGGAGGACAGGAGATCTCAAACTGGTCTTGCTTTTCTAGCTTCTGGTGGGATTGTCAATTGGGTATCCAAGCGACAAATCACCCCTGCAGTTAGTACTGGGGAAGCTGAGTATCAAGCTTTGGCTGGTTGTGCGAGGGAAGTTCAGTGGCTCAAGCATCTTAGGGTAGACCTGGGATTGCCTGTTCACTTGATTACTATCAAATGTGATGCCACGGTAGCTCTGTCCTGGACAGAGGACAACAAGCTTGAGAGCAAGGCTAAACACATAGATATAATGCATCACTACATCAAGGATTTGGTTCTAAGCCAGCGCATCGGTGTTACTAAGGTGCATACCTCCTTGCAGTTGGCTGATACTTTCACTAAGCCTCTCCCCGCAGAGGTTTTTTGGAGTATGAATGGTATGCTTGGTTTGGTCAAGTACAAGCGTCGCCCCAGGTTTATTGATTTGCAGTGATTTTTCTGCAGTTCAGGTTTCTGCTGAATCTTTGGACATTGCAATTATTTGCTATCTGATGGAATAAGTTGAAATCGGGAGTGAATGGATTAGCATGGTGCATACCTGCCATCTCTGCGGGAGTCGCGGGTTTCGATGCCCACCTGCGGTGATTTCTGTATATTAATTTGCTTCAGGTCTACTGCCCCTTGCTTCACCAGGAGTGTTGTACGACTCCAATCCTGTAGCGATGGTGAATGGGTATGTAGTTTGTATAGACCTGTCGCACTGGATTTTGGGGGTTGATTTTACCTCGAGTCTCTGGTCATGACTACCTCGCTGGTAGATCTGTTTGGAATTACTATTATTTTTGTTTGATTTCCCCTCTTTTGGGTAGAAATTGCACCTGGTTTTGGGATTGTTACACCTCCGGTCCAAGGATGGAGCCTGCAAGGTCTTAGTAACTGTTTTACCTCTTTTAGCCCTGATTGGCTTAAATAGAGGTTGCTTCAGTTAGGTGGAGTGTGGTACTATTCTGCGCCCTTTCCCCTCCCTAGATGAACATTTAGGTTGGTTAAATCGTAGAATGATATTGGAAGTATCGGTGTTATTTTCTGCTTGCTTTTGAGTTTCAGATTTCTTTTTCGAAGTTTATTGTTAAGGGTTTTAAGGTATGATTTCCTTGACAGTTAGAACAGGTGGAGTATCAGCTTTAGCTGTTCGTTGGTTCTACCTGTCCTATTGGCTACGCAACCTATCGCGTCTGTCCTTTCCCGTAACCTAAGGGTTTCGGGGTTTGCCGTCAGGACTCCTCTCTCAAAGAGGCGTCCCTCGGCTCTTTTAACTGTCCAGCTGTCTAAACACTTCGTTCCTGGTCTCCTCACGTCCCCTGAACTCTGTCAGGCGTGGTAGTAAGGGAGCCCCGTCTTGCGGCGACAGGGTACGGGCTGCTGCTTTACCTAGACAAAGCTTTCATGGCGGTTGACAGCGGCCGCGAACACTAAAGCGCACCCGTAGGGATTGGAACCCCGCACCTTCTTCGTTCGTTCAAGGAGCTCTGCCATTGAGCCATTCGTCGAAACGGGGATGCACGCACGTAGACTACATGCCCAACATAGGTCATAGAGGTCCTAGTCGTCAACGAGGCAAACAGACTCCACGAGGGGACAAGGGCCTGAGGTCCTGGAGGACCACATGCACATGTTTTTCGATGTGACGTCATCAAGGCTAGCTCAATTATTGTTGTGTGTTTTAACCTTTTTTGTCGTCCTGTTGGTTGATCTGCCTCGTTGGTGTAGTTGGTTATCACGTGTGCCTCACACGCACAAGGTCACCATTTCGAACCTGGTACGAGGCATCCTTGTTACTGATAGGAGGTACTGGAGTGCTAACGAGCATGCCTCCTTGAGCCTGAAGCCCGTGATATGCTCACTTGCTTCTGACTCGCCCGTCAATCACCGTCCGATGAATTCGTGGAAGTACCTGGATTACCGTGAGATTTACGAGGCTTTACCGTGAGCCCCGTGAAATAAACAGTTGTAAAATCAGAATTTATACCGCAATTTGCTATGCTCATATGTCGCTCAAACAACAACGCAACAGTAGTGCGAAGTTAAATACGGTACAATTTCGCAAAGAAACCGAATTTATAATACAAATGAGTTTAGGGTATCTTGTGTTTTACTGTTTTACACTTTCACGGATGTAAATGGGGAACCAAATCCTCCCACACACCCCAGGAGGCCAGACCCGAAACATGCATCGTAACCAATAATAGCCAAATACACCCACCGGATCGAGGGGAGGCTAACTGTGTACTTGAGGACATCCAGGCTCTACCCTAGCGAACGGCCACCCTGGAGGATTGGCCATGGCAAGGGCACGTGGTCTACATGGCACGCAGGTAATGACAACGCCTGGTGGGGCGTGGTAGTAAGGGAGCCCCGTCTTGTGGCGACAGGGTACGGGCTGCTGCTTTACCTAGACAAAGCTTTCATGGCGGTGGACAGCGGCCGCGAACACTAAAGCGCACCCGTAGGGATTGGAACCCCGCACCTTCTTCGTTCGTTCAAGGAGCTCTGCCATTGAGCCATTCGTCGAAACGGGGATGCACGCACGTAGAGTACATGCCCAACCAAGGTCATAGAGGTCCTAGTCGTCTACGAGGCAAACAGACTCCACCAGGGGACAAGGGCCTGAGGTCCTGGAGGACCACATGCACATGTTTTTCGATGTTTCGTCATCAAGGCTAGCTCAATTATTGTTGTGTCTTTAAACCTTTTTTTGTCGTCCTGTTGGTTGATCTGCCTCGTTGGTGTAGTTGGTTATCACGACAAGGTCACTAGTTCGAACCTAGTACGAGGCATCCTTGTTACTGATAGGAGGTACTGGAGTGCTAACGAGCATGCCTCCTTGAGCCTGAAGCCCATGATATGTTCACTTGCTTCTGACTCGCCCGTCAATCACCGTCCGATGAATTCGTGGAAATACCTGGGTTACCGTGAGATTTACGAGGCTTTACCGTGAGCCCTGTAAACTAAACAGTTATAAAATCAGAATTTATATCGCAATTTGCTTTGCTCATATGTCGCTCAAACAAACAACAACGCAACAGTAGTGCGAAGTTAAATACGGTACAATTTCGCAAAGAAACCGAATTTATAATACAAATGAGGTTTAGGGTATCTTGTGTTTTACTGTTTTACACTTTCACGGATGTAAATGGGGAACCAAATCCTCCCACACACCCCAGGAGGCCAGACCCGAAACATGCATCGTAACCAATAATAGCCAAATACACCCAACGGATCGAGGGGAGGCTAACTGTGTACTTGAGGACATCCAGGCTCTACCCTAGCGAACGGCCACCCTGGAGGATTGGCCATGGCAAGGGCACGTGGTCTACATGGCACGCAGGTAATGACAACGCCTGGTGGGGCGTGGTAGTATGGGAGCCCCGTCTTGTGGCGACAGGGTACGGGCTGCTGCTTTACCTAGACAAAGCTTTCATGGCGGTGGACAGCGGCCGCGAACACTAAAGCGCACCCGTAGAGATTGGAACCCCGCACCTTCTTCGTTCGTTCAAGGAGCTCTGCCATTGAGCCATTCGTCGAAACGGGGATGCACGCACGTAGACTACATGCCCAACCAAGGTCATAGAGGTCCTAGTCGTCAACGAGGCAAACAGACTCCACGAGGGGACAAGGGCCTGAGGTCCTGGAGGACCACATGCACATGTTTTTCGATGTTTCGTCATCAAGGCTAGCTCAATTATTGTTGTGTCTTTAAACCTTTTTTCGTCGTCCTGTTGGTTGATCTGCCTCGTTGGGTGGTTATTACATGTGACTCACACGCACGAAGTCACCAGTTCGAACCTGGTACGCGGTATCCTTGGTACTGTAAGGTGGTACAGCAGTACAGTGCAGCAGGGAATCCTGTGCACTTTAAGTCACTCTAGATGATTGGTAAGACCCGGTGAATAACATTCTACATATTTTTTGGTATTCTTCATATTGGAGAATTCCGGGAATTAGAGGAGTTTAAAGAAAACCAGAGGGACTCTGAATATTCATAAGCAGTTATGCTATGTAAAATACAACTTGGCTGACTTTTAAACTGATTTAAGAGGGCAGGCATAAAGGGACTCAAATGTAGGTAGAGAAGGTTTAAGAGTAGCCAGTGGGGCAGGATCTCTGTCCAGATCTAGACTAAAATAGAAGAAAGCAGTCAGTCATGATGCAATCAGTCAATATCTAGGAACAATCTGGGTCTTGGACCTTGTTCAAAAATCTAGAATGGTCTCCGAGGGGTTTCAGGAAGCTGCAGGGATATTGGCAAGGTTAGTCAAGCTTGAGCTTTCCAGTGCAGCCAATCTGTTCTCTGAATGCACAGAACTTGGATCTGGGCAGGGCTTTGGTGAGCATGTCAGCCATGTTGGCAGCATTGGGAATCCAGTTGAGCTTGATGCCTTCTTTCTTGGATTGCTCCTTGAGGAAGTAGAATCTTGTTTCCATATGCTTGAGCCTTGAGGAGAGCTTCTCTTGGTTCCATGCACTGAGTGCAGCTTGGTTGTCACCATTAATGGTGAGGGCAGGGGGAATGGTACCTGTGGCAGAGAATTGCAGTTTCCTCAACCACATTCCTTCTTGGGCTGCAGAGGTGGCTGCCATGAATTCAGCTTCTGTGGTTGACAGGGCAGTGGCAGATGCTTGGATTTTGGATGCCCATGAGATGGCACCCCCCTGGTTGAGGAAGACATAGCCTGTTGTGAACTTCCTTGTGATAGGGCAGGCAGCATGGTCAGAGTCACAATAGCCAGTGAGGAGCTTCTTGGAGTGGGTGTAGGTGATCCCATGGTCAGGGGTGTTGGAGAGGTATTTGAGGATGCCAGTTGCAGCCTCTATGTGGTCATGGGGGGGGTGGGCACTGTGCCTGGCCAATCTGTTGACAGCTTGGGCAATGTCAGGTCTGGTGTTGACTGCCACGTAGTTGAGGGATCCTACAATCTGGGCAAGGGGGAGACCAGTGTCTGGGGTGTCATTTTCAGGATAAGGGAGGGGGGCATCAGGCTGCAGTGGGATGGAGAACCTGGTGCTGCTGGGCTCAGGGAGCATGCTATGCGCTCTGAGTAGGTCTTGGGTGAACCTGGATTGACAGATGTGGAGTGTTCCAGCAGTTGCATCTCTGGTGATCTCATAGCCTACAAAGACGGATGGTTCACCAAGGTCTCGGGTCTTGTAGAGCTGCATGATAGTCTCTTTGTACTGCTGCAGGATGTTATTGTCAAAGGACAGCAGGAGGAAGTCATCGACCCAGAGGAGGACCCAGATGAGGGGTCTTGTAGTTGGTCCAGGGAGCAGGAATAGGCCCTGGTCAACATCAACTTCTCTGAAGCCAATGGCTGTCATATCCTAATTGACTTTTAGATACCATTGCCGTGATGCTTGCTTCAGACCATAGAGGCATTTCCACATGCGGCACACCCTGTTGTCTCGTTCAAACCCTGGGGGTTGAGAGCAGTACAGTTCTTCTTCTACTACTCCATTGAGGAATGCTGTGGAGACATCAAGTTGGGCAAGGTGTGCTGAGGGGTCTGCAGCCATGGACAGGATATACCGGATGGTAGCATGTTTGGCAACTGGTGCAAAGACTTCATCATAGTCCATGCCAGGGCGTTGTGCATATCCTTTTGCTACTAAACGGGCTTTGTATCTGACTAGCTGGCCATCCACTGATTGCTTGATATCAAATACCCATTTAGTTCAAATAGATTTGGATCCGTGTGGGAGTTCTGCTAATGTCCAGGTGTTCATTTCTGCTAGTGCTGCTAATTCTTCATTCATGGCAGACTTCCATTCTTTAGCTTGAGGTCCAGCCAGTGCTTCTCTTTCATTCTTGGGTATGAGTATCTGGTCTGCAGCTAGGAATGCTAGGTGGTTTGGTGCATGCCTTTCTCTTCCACTACGGCGAGGTTGTGTCAGAGTGTTTTCTGGTGGAGGGGTAGTGGCTTGTTGTGCTGGTGCAGGAGAAGTGGGTGCATGTGCTGGTGCATTGTCTTGTGATGCCATGAGGTTGGGGAGGTCATTTGTTTGAGATTGTGTGGGGTTGTGTTCATTTCCTTGTTCAACAGTGTTGTTGTGTTGGTGTGCACTATTCTGTGGGGGAATGGACCCTTGCTGGTGCATTGAACTGGGCAGGTAGCTATCATCAATATCTTATGGTGATCCCCATGCTCCCATGCATGTTTGCCTTATTTCTTTCCCGTATGACTTCATAGACTTTGATTTCTGAGGGGGAGTGGGAGGGTGAGGGAGTATCTTCATCAGGTTCAACAGGAGTGTCTTCTTCGTACATGCCTAGAATCACAGCATCTAGGCCTGGGAATCCGTTCTTTCCCGCCAGGTTCTCAGACTCATTGAAAGTGATGTCTCTAGCATAAAAAATCTTATGATTGGAGTCTACAACTCTGTAAGCTTTTCTGATGTGTGAGTAACCAATGAGTCTTGTGATTTTAGCTGATGGTGCAAACTTCCATGTCCTGGATTTGGGTGGTATGTGGACATAGGCTGTGCATCCAATGGTTCTGAGATGATCAATCTTGGGCTTGACTCCATGGAACATTTCATAGGGAGTTTTGTCTGAGTCGGAGGTGGGGCTGAGGTTTCTTAGGATGCTAGCATTTTCACCATATCGGACCAGTACCTTTCAGGAAATTTGGATGAGATGAGGAGTGCAGTGCTTCTGTCATGAAGTGTGCGGTTGAGACGCTCTGCTGCTCCATTAGTGGCGGGATTGCCAGGGACTATGAAGTTGAGGGTAATGCCTGTCTTTCTGCACCAGTTTCGGAATCGGGTGCAGGTGTACTCTGATCCATTGTCACAGAAAATAGTGCCAATTTTGTTGTCTATGAGAACTTCATACCGTTCCAGTTCATGCATGGTTTCCTTGGGCACAGTGTGTTTGTTTTTATGGAATGTGACTATTGAGTACTTTGAGTGGTCATCTAGAATGCCTTGGAAGTACAGGCTACCATTCAGACTAGGCACTTCCATCTTTCCACTCATGTCAATGTGGAGTATATATAGCCATGGGTCTTTTAGCACGTGTGGATGATGTGGGGTAAGGGTTCTTATCCATTTTAGAAAGGACACATATTTCACACGTATGCTTTTTCATTTTGTTGCAAGCTGCAGTAGGATAGTGACATCTGTGCCTGTGACCATGTGTTCAGAAATAAGTCTAACTAAACTGCTGTAGGCAAGGTGACCATATCTGTTGTGAAGAAGTTCTGCTGTTTGGGGAGTGGTTCTGGAAATGGCAGCCATAGCTATGTTTACATGTCCCATGGATAAGGGTATTGTCAGGGGTAAGAATAGGAGTGAGGTAGAGGTTTCTGTTCTTTGACCCAGTCATGATTTGTTGTTGATGGTCATGGTGCAGGCCTGGGAATCAAAATTAACTGACATAGTAGGTTTTGCTTAGATGGCTGCAGCCATTGACATGAGGTTTGGTGTATTTGGGTCATCATTGAGGTGAACATTCCTGAGGTTGTGAATCTTTCCATTGTCTCCTCTGATCAGAGCGTTGCCAGATCTGGTAATGTAAGTGTGTCCTGATGCAGTCTGAACTTTGATATGAGGGAATATGTCTGCTATGTCAAACAACAGTGATTCGTTTCCTGTCATGTGCGTGGGAGGTAGCTCCTGTGTCCATGATCCAGTTTACTGCCATGCGATCTGTGCGTGGGGAAGCATTGAGGGCACACGATGGGGGATTAGATGTAGGTGGGGTAGATCGTGCAATTCCTTCGTATGTTTGAACAGTGGATGCAACTGATTCGGCTGTGACAGGTGGTTGCTGCCGAGCTTTGGATGTGAGGTCGTATTTGGATTTGAGTGCTGCCAGTAGTTCGTCTGGATCGTTGTGGTGCTTGTGGTCTCTTCTGATTGGTTCTGACAGATGCGCAAGGATGTACTCAATCTGAAAACTAGGCAGTTTGTTGGATCCAGGAAAGAAGTAGCAAGGAGATACCTTAAGTAAGTTCAGCTTCCATGGATTCAATCCAATACTCAAAGAAGTGTTGGTGGAAGATGAAGGTTTGAAGGGGCTCCCTCTCGATTGTTGCAGCATGCCTCATATATAGCGATGGCGAAGCAACGATGTGTAGGTAAGGGGCGGCGGAGGTTGCTGATGCAACGGGACGTGGGAGAGGTAGGAGCGATAGATAGTTGGAAGTGGAGGCCAACTGGGGAGAGAGATGGAGAGTGGGAGTGGTCAGGAGGTGGTTGAGAGCGGCTGAGGTTGCTTACGCAACGGGACATGGGACAGAGGGAAGGGGGTGGTGGGGGCGCAGTCGTCTTGGGGTTTGTGTTGTCAGTGGGGAGGCTGGAAGACAGCTTGAGGCTCAATGGAGCGTAATCAATCCGAACGCGGATGATGGTTGCGCACAAGAAAAGGTATCCCAACGGGGAGGTTCTTGTCGCAGGGGTGGAGAGCCTTACTTGATCCTTTCAAATGTAGCGTTCCGCACGACAACAATCAAAATGTCTTTTGCTCGGAATACAATTAAAGCAAGCAAGGCCAATCTAGCGACGAATTGGACCGTAACCTTTGAGTTTCCGGAGTTATGTGCAGAGCACAGAGACGAGGGGAAGTCAGTAAGGATAAGATCTTTACAGTTAGATAAAGCATTCAATCAATGCGCTAGGGGGAAGTACTGAGATGTCGCGGTACCTCATGGTACCGACATCAGACTCTGTGCCATAGCTGGCAGCGCCACAGCAGTACAGTGCAGCAGGGAGGGAGACCTGTGCACTCTAAGTCACTTTAGGTGAACCGGTAAGACCCGGTGAATAACATGACATGTTCACTTGCTTTTGACTCGCCCGTCAATCACCGTCCAATGAATACCGTGGAAATACCTGGATTACCGTGAGATTTACGAGGCTTTACCGTGAGCCCCGTGAACTAAACAGTTGTAAATCAGAATTTATATCGCAATTTGCTATGCTTATATGTCGCTCAAACAACGCAACAGTAGTGCGAAGTTTAATACAATTTCGCAAAGAAACCGAATTTATAATACAAATGAGGTTTAGGGTATATTTTGTTTTACTGTTTTACACTTTCACGGATGTAAATGGGGAACCAAATCCCCCCACAACCCCCAGGAGACCAGACCCGAAACATGCATCGTAACCAATAATAGCCAAATACACCCACCGGATCGAGGGGAGGCTAACTGTGTATTTGAGGACATCCAGGCAGGGTACTACATCGCGCGCGCGACTGCGCGAAAACGGGCTGGGTTTTGGAGCCCGTCTGCGCTAAACGGGCAGTTTTTTAAACACTCTCTGCACGCAGCGGGCACTTTTTTGACTACCAGTGCGCTCTCCTATTTTGACTGACTGTGCGCTTTCTGCGCTTTCTGCGCTTTCTGCGCTTTCTCTCTTTCCCCAGATCAGATAGAGTGATACTCACTGAGTGAGTGAGTGACTGAAGTGGAGGAGTGAACCCTGAAATATTCAAATTGTGGCTGTCACAGAGTAATGATGGTGGTTGAAAGGTAACTGCAAACCTGCACCGTGGATTTGAATTGTAACATAACTGCAACCGCAACCCAAGCGCTTCAGTCAAAGCAATTCGGAATCACACCGGCATCATTCTGATTCCATTCTGTTTTCTGATATCCTGCCCTCTAACCCTAGCTCGTGCCCTCGCCTTCTCGTCGCCCCTGCTGTCGCCAGTTCGCCACTGCTCGCTGCAGCAAGCTTGTGGAAACAAAGGAAGTTTGAATGCTTGTGATTAGACCAGTCGATTAGCTGAATTGCTGACTTGCGAGTTGACTTGTTGAATTGCGAGTTGCTTTCTCATTTGCTATCTGGCTGACTTCGAGTTTCCAACCCAATTTCATTGTTAGTGCAGTCATAGTTGGAGTGTCAACCCTGCTCTCTGCCCCTAGCTCCTTCCCTCGCCTCCTCGTCGCCACTGCCTTTGGCTCCTGCTCCTCCTCCAGTTGTCCAGTCCTCCTCCTCCTCCTCGTTTGCCCTCGATTGTCGCATCGACTCGGTAATAAAATGAAGGTTGTGAGAATTAGCTTCGCTTTCTCGAGTACAGTCAGAACTACATTGCTTTCCGTTTCAATCGATAGAGTCGTTACACAGTGAAGACTGAAGGAGCAGATAGCTTAACATCGCAACTCGTGCGGCTATATAGAAAAGGAAGTCTCCAGGAAGATTCTGAAGACACGTGCAGCTGCCAGAACGGAGACCTTTCCCTAACTTTCCCTAACGTTCCCTAAGTTCTCCCTATATATATGACCCCTTTCCCTAAATGACGATTCCCTAATTAGGGGAAGGGGTTAGGGAAAGGGGCTTGTGCTTCCCCATGCTAACTTCGGGAAAGGTCGATAGGGAAAGGGGCTTGTCCTTCCCTAACTTAGGGAAAGGTCGATAGGGAAAGGGGCTTGTGATTCCCTAACTTAGGGAAAGGTCGATAGGGAAAGGGGATGCCCCTTTTCTAACATATGATAGGGAAGGGGTTTAAGAGCAAGAGGGTTTGTTTCTTGTTACACATTTTATGTTGATGATTCTTCACTGCCAATACTGAGTAAATATGCATATGTCCACAAGACTGAACTATGCTATTATAATAGTCCAGCATATATAATAATTAATTGATTGCTATATATTAGGCCAGCAAGGCCCCTCCAAGATCTTCTTCCCCTGAGCTCGAGAGAGGTACTGCCCTCATCAGCTCAGCGTTACCGGCCTGTTTGCGCGCTTGGGTCTTGGCAAGGCAGGAATCCGCAGTGTCCTACACATGTTTGACATATTGAACAAATTAGATGCATATTTGGGAGGATGAATGGGAAAAGCTAGTATCAAGCAAGTACGCACGTATCAAGCACGCAAACATGCACCAGCAAGCAAACATACACCAGCAAGCAAACATGCACCTGCAAGCTAGTATCAAGCAAGTACGCACGTATCAAGCAAGCAAACATGCACCGGCAAGCTAATATCAAGCAGGTACGCATGTATCAAGCAAGCAAACATACACCAGCAAGCAAACATACACCAGCAAGCAAACATGCACCTGCAAGCTAGTATCAAGCAAGTACGCACGTATCAAGCAAGCAAACATGCACCGGCAAGCTAATATCAAGCAAGTACGCACGTATCAAGCAAACAAACATCCACCAGCAAGCAAACATACACCAGCAAGCAAACATACACCAGCAAGCAAACATACACCAGCAAGCTAGTATCAAGCAAGTACGCACGTACCAAGCAAGCAAACATGCACCAGCAAGCTAGTATCAAGCAAGTATGCACTTATCAAGTAAGCAAACATGCACCAGCAAGCAAACATACACCAGCAAGCTAGTATCAAGCAAGCATCCATGTTATTAACAAGCAAGCAAAAATGCACTAGCAAGTACGAATGTATCAAGCAAGCACGTAATTAAGATGCAAGCAAACATGCACAAGCTTGATTGTTTGAGGTTGAACAAGTTGGCTACCCCTAGACTGTAACATACATGATTAAAACAATGAATTTCTCAAATCCTACCTTATTCACCTGCCAACATCTGAGCCAAGAGCCTTCAAGAGTCCAGAGCCAGGAGCCCCAGCTGATTTCAGTAAGCGGCGGCCTAGCTCAAGCAAGTAGTTGTCCCCTAAGGCCTGGTCTTGGTCATGGTGTGTTTCGTCCTAGGGCCCCCATCTTCGTATGTAGGGGGGATTTTTTTTACCTTGTTGGTATTCTTGAGGTTGTTGTTTTAGTTAGGGGGAGGGATGAGTGATGCTCTTATAGTAGCAACTAATCCAATTTCTCAGAATCATCGATGCATGCTCAACAATTCGGTTTGTGATGGCTACTGCAGAAGCAACAACAAGTTTGGCTACCGTCGAGCTGAGCAGCATGCAATCACAAGGCACTCAGCAATAAGCGGCAGGGTATGTTCGTCTGAGAGCTACTAAGCTACTTATCAGCCAAATTGAACAAAGAAAATCTCAAAGAGGTAGGACGACTTGATCTCATGCATGGGCCAGGTAGAAGGCATCGATGCAAACAATTAGATAAGAGCACCAATTTCGCAGCCACGCGCATTGAGCGCCCTATGGCAGGGGAACCCGAAGCAGTCAAACTCACTTTTATTCCACAGGGCTGCTGCTGCGGAAGGCTTCAAGAAGGCTTCAAGGAGGACGATGATACACAGAAGGCATCTTCTTGATCTACCTCGATGGCGAAGAGGAATTAAGGCTTCGTCTTCGTAGCTGACTTAGAGCAGTGTTGAGCTACAGCAGTGCGAGATGCGCAAAAGGGTAGGGACCCATGCATGCCAAACAAGCAGAAACTGAGACTGAGAAAATTCGAATCTCCGTGGCTCTCGCAGCTCTGGGAGCTATGCGAAATTCGAACAGAACGAAAATGCGAACTGAAGAGGAAAAGGAGAAGAGAGAGAGGATGGAGAAAAAGGACCGAGAGAAGCAAGCAATAGGGGGCTGAGAGAACGACAAGCCTACAAGAAGCTCGACAGTGGTGAGATCGATGATTAGCTTGGACTGGTATACTATGGCCAGGTTAAGGGTTTTGGGGTTCGACGCGACGTTCGACGCGACGTTGCACGCCCTTGTTGCACGCTCGTGTGTGTCGTGCACGTGATAAATTGCCAAGCTGGCAGGTAGTGCCTGTACTGCTTCTCTAGAGTCTTCGGATGTCGGAACTTCGGCGGGTCTCGGAGTTCGTTGGTCGACGTCATATTGCTGGTGTCGGCCGGAATCTTCAATTTCTTCCCATCCGATTTACGGCAATTGATTTTTCGTTCAATATTCATTAAGCTGTTGCTTCCGACCAGGAGGAGAATAGTACTATGCCCAGGTTAAGGAGTTTAGGTATGAGAATTCTTTTTTATCGATGACGAGTATACAGCTGAATCTTTCTCGTTGTCGAAAGCTGGAGCGGAACCTAACCGGGGTGGACGAGCGTCTAATTATCTAAGGTATCAATTAGGTGAGAACATGCAATTCGCTATTGTAATTAAGCGATATCTGAATTGAGCAGTTGAAAACTGGTTCTTTCGCTGTTTCGTTTTCTCTTTCCATTAAGTTCGTCCAACACTTTTGGTTTCTCGTACCACTTTCTCTTTCTCATTCTTCTCTTTCTTACGTGTAGTTGAAGCTGCAGTAGGGGTACGTCGGAAGAGGAGTTTTTTCTTGGAGTTCAGGAGCCTGCCGTGGGGGAGCCAGCTTAGTCCAGGGGATATAACGGCTTATAAGCTATTGCTCGTAGTGGATTATTTGCTACAAAGACGATAAGATTTTCCGGGCAGAGCTGGCTGAAGAAGCCGCTTAGAAGCTGCTGCTCTTAGTGGATTATTTAGTTATTTGCCACGAGCTTGAGTAGATTTTTAGATTTTCCGGGCAGAGCTAGATGAAGAAGCTGCTTAGAAGCTGCTGGTCGTAGTGGATTATTTAGTTATTTGCTGCGAACTTGAGTAGATTTCTAGGTTATCCTAGCAGAGCTGGATGAAGAAGCCGCTTAAAAGTCGCTGCTCATTTAGAATTTCCATTTTTCTGACATTGATTTAGCTGTTTTCAGCTTTTTTTAATTTATTATTCTACTTTCTGCATTTGTCTATGATTATATTTACTAAAAATACTGGTTTTGTTAAATTTGTAACAACGTCGATTTTGACGTCGATTTCTGACGTCGACTCAATACATCGATTCGTGAGACTATGATATATATATATATATATATATATATATATATATATATATATATATATATATATATATATATATATATATATATATATATGAATGACGTGGGTTGCCTGGCACCGGTTGCCTGGGGGGTGATTCGTCTGGTCTGTAAAACTAGAGGTGACCGCCCTGACGGGCGGTCACCTCTCGCACGGTGTCTGATCAGAGGCCAATAAGGCACTCGTGTCCTAGTAGTACAGCTGACAATAATGCATGTCCCGGGAGGTGAACAGATAACCCAGAGGTTCCACAATTCCACAGCCAAGCTCTCGGCTATTGTCAAACGATTGAGGGCAACTTAGTACTGATCAGACCCGCACCCCGCCTGTGTACCGCAACCTTCTGGGGAGGATCAAACCCCCCCGTTTTCCTCCCGAGTCAGGCATTATTATCATCTGTACTACTAGGACACGAGTGCCTTACTGGCATCTGATTCAGATGCCAATAAGGCACTCGTGTCCTAGTAGTACAGCTGACACGGTCGTGTTTTCGTGGGTCTGTGTCTCGGTCTGGGTCTGTGCCTCGGTCTGGGTCTTGGTCTGGGTCTGTGTATCTGTCTGGGTCTGGGCGGGTCTCGGTCTGGGTCTCGGTCTCGATCTGGGTCTCGGTCTCGGTCTCGATCTGGTTCTGGGTCTCGGTTAGAGGGGTCTCGGTCTGGGTCTCGGTCTCGGTCTTCTGCGTTTCGAAGCTTCCATTCGGCATCCGCTGGTCATGCGCAACGCCGGCTGGCGTCGCCCGAGGGCGCTCACGGGCGCAGAACCCTTAGGTTAAATTGCTCCTCCTCATCCTCCGCCAGTGTGACCGGTGTAACCGTGGTGTCTCTGCTTAGTTGAGGGCGGTAAATACGTAGGTTGCTATAGGGGCTATTTTTCTCGCAATCTCGCGTATATCTTTTGTGCTTGCTCGCGTGTTTCCATGAAAAGCAGATATCCTTTCCCTAAACGTTCCCTAAAGCAGTCGATAAAGCAGTGGAGTCGACTTAGGGAACGATAGGGAACGTTCCCTAACGTTAGGGAAAGTTAGGGAAAGTTAAGGAAAGGACACTTGGTTTTTATGCTTTTAGGTGTGTCTTCGGGAAGCTTTCCACATTTTTAGGGAATCTTAGGGAGCGATAGGGAAAGGATTCCCTATATTAGGGAACGTTAGAGAACGATAGGGAACGATAGGGAACGTTAGGGAACGTTAGGGAAAGGTCTCCGTTCTGGTAGTGCATGTGAATTTCCGGAGTATGTGCAGAGCACAGAGACGAGGGGAAGACGGTATGGATAAGATATTTACAGTTAGATAAGCATTCGATCAATGCGCTAGGAGGAAGTACTGAGATGGCGCGGCACCTCAGGGTACCGGCATCAGAGTCCGTGCCATAGCTGGCAGCGGCATCGCAGTACAGTGCAGCAGGGAGGTAGTCCTGTGCACTCTAAGTCACTCTAGGTGAACCGGTGAAACCCGGTGAATAACAGTGCAGGCCATAGCTAGCCTATGGCCTGGCGGCAGGCAACACGGGTCCTGGAGCACCAGGACCACGCGTGCACTATGCCAACTCAGTGTCCGACGCAACGGACAATAACATCCCCCCCAATTCAAGGTATTCTTGGATACAAGAATCCCTGGAATTAACTGAGGGGCATAAAGAAAATATAGAAGTATAAAGGCTGACAGGGCTATTTAGATATGCTAATGGCTGGCAGGAGAAGCTGTAAATAATAAATTATTTGGAACAGGGTCCAAGAGGACACGGCACATTAAGGGCAGGGATCTTCAGATCAATGTCAGTCTGCTAGGATAGCTGGGGGCAGGGAGACTGCATTGGGGAAGCATAAAATAACTAGATAGCAAAACTGACTGGTAAACAACTCTTAAGGTAGACGTCCCCCTCTAGCTCATGTAATCAATCCAGATGGAAGGATATTGTGAGGTACTTCCAATGTCATCTATGAGGTATCATAATGCAGAATCTTCAGATGAATGCTAGGGGAAACTATGGGGGCTATAGTGATGTATCAGGCCTGCATTGGAGATAAGCTGCAGGCTTAGGTTGCAGAGAAGCTGCCAGGAAGTTGCCAGGAGGCTTGGCATGATTCCCATGGCAGGATGTCTGTGATAGTCCCCCCCATAATTTGGGTTCATCCTTAATGAGAGTATTTGCAGACATACTGCAGTAACTAGATGAGGGACACTAAAACAAAGAGGCAGCAGTACATGAGACAGTACAAAGCACCACATTAATCTTAGAGTGTTCATGGCTAAAACAATAATGAGCAATAGACTATAGGTGCATATTTAGGTTCCAGATGCTGGGTATCCATCAAGGTCCAGATGGGTGTGGAGTTTCTGCAGGAGGGTGGAGAAAGATTTTCTAGACATCCTTGGGGTGTCCAGCATGTTAATGAATGTGAAATCCATTGGGTTCCAGTGCATGCTGAGTTTGTTGACACAGATGACTTTGCCTCCAGGATTCACACAGCTGATGGGGTGCATGAGCATCTTGGGCCAGGAGACCAGGACTCTGGCATGTGCTTGGACCATAGCTGCTTGTAGGCAGATGGCCCACTGAATGGTGGGCCTGTCAGCTGTAGATACAGTGGGGTAGATGTGGACCATGTGCTGCAATCTGTTGACATGCTTGAGAAGGGGTCCACAGACTGAGGAGGGGCTGTTGTGCATCTGTCTGTTGGGGAACTTAGCCTTCTCATAAGCTAGTAGGGCAGGGAACTTGATGGATAGCTGGTCAATGAGGGTGGGGACAGGCTGTCTAGGTCTGATGCTAAAGGCTCTAAGGGAAGAAGGGGAGTTGTTGAGGGTGGTCAGCAGGATTCCAAACCTGTTTCTGGAGAGGCCAGAGTTGTTAAGGAAATGGACTGGGAAGGTGTTAATGTTGACATGAGTTAGGGGCTGATCAGGGGAAGGGGATGTAGCTGAGGGAATCCACTGGTCAAATCTAAGGGCTTGGGAGAGCTCATGCTGAGTGCAGGACCCCTGTCCATCAATAGAGAATGCATTCTCATATGTGGTTCTGGCCTGGTCTAGTAGGAGGACCATTTCTCTTCTGGCTTGTGCCTCTGTCATGTTACAAAGGTCATCATGGGTAACAGTGGGGAGCTGCTGGATAGAGGCGGTGTAGTAATCAGGATCTGGGATGAAGTCATGGGAGGATGTGGTGTACAAACCATCTTGGTGTGGTGAGAATTCCCCCCCATTGTCTGACTGGAGCAAGGAAGGTGGGCTAGCTTGGAAAAGGTCAGGCATGTCATCATCACCAATGACTGGGATCAGATCTGGTAGACTGCTGGAGCTGCTGGCACTTTCCTGTGGGATGGGGCAGCTGCCAGCAAAGTCATCATTGTAGTGGGCCGGGTTGATCAGTTCTGGTTGGGTGACCATCATGACTATAAGGGGGAATGGGTTGCTGGGGATAGGGGAAGGGGGAGGGTTCTTAGAGGTGCTAGTGAAGTAGAGGCCATGCCTTTTGGGGCATAAGAGGATAGTTTTTGTACCCTTGGCTGTGGGTAGGGAGAGAGTAGCAGCAACATTGGACAGATGGACTTGAAGCTTGGGGGAGAGCCTGTGTGCTGCATGCAAGCTGATGATGTTGGCTGTAGTCAGGGGTGGGGCAAGGAGCACATCGTGGAGGGTGATCAGGGATCCATGGTGTCCCCTGATATGAGCTTTCCCTTTCTGGAGGCAGAGCAGTGGGGCTGCTCCAAGGTCAGCCAGGTAGAGGCTAATAGGCTGAGGGAGATCCTGAATGTCATGCAAGTTGGAAGGGTTACTGGTGGGAGTGGGCTGCACAGTCTAAAAGCCATTCTGTCTGGAGGGCTGTCTGGTAGTGATCAAGAGGTGTACCGACAGCATGATCCACATTTGCATCCCCACCATTATCATCATCATCATCATCATTAGTGCCATCACTTGAAACTAGGTCTGGCATGGACTCTTCTCTTTCTATAAGACAGGCATCTGTATCAGTCATGGGTCCAAAGAAAGTACTGTCATCCAGGGGGGGGCATGTGGGAGAGACAGGGGTGTGGACTTGCCTCTTGTTGAGTCAGCATACTGGAGAGGCTGGGGTCCATCAGTAGTCAATGCCATGAAGTTGTGCTCATCCTCATTGTCTGTGCTGGACTGGGAGGTAGAGCAGTCATCATCTGCCACATGGGCATGCCCACGTCTGTCACGGCGGCTGTGGCTCTTGGGGTCTCTGTTGGAGGTCCTGTGGTCTCTCCTAGGTGACTTGGATTTGCTGGAGGACCTCCTAGCTGTATCCTTGGGGGGTGATGGAGATCCCCTATGGACAGATGTGGATGAAAACGGTGGAGGCCTGTACTTCAGTTCGGTGGGGGCACTTGGGCAAGTGAGGGAGTTGTGCCCAAAACCATTACATTTCGAGCAGGTCATCTGGGTAGATGGGATACAGTCCTTCCTTGGGCGTCCTTGGAAGGCAGCAGCTGCCATGTGCTCATTTTCCTCTGGGGAGATGTTGGAGTCAGATATTTGGTTGGAGACCTGGTACCTGATGATCTGTGTCTGGAATGAGGCAAAGTCAGGGCAGACAGAGTTGTGGAAGGAGAACCTGAAACCATTGTACTCTGGGCGAGGTGCAAGTCCCTGGACAATGATGCTGAGAAAAGCAGGGATGGAGGTGTTGCTGACCCCATTGACTTGGGGAAGCAAGGTATACAGCTCATAGCTGCGAGAGAGGTAAACCTGCAGTGGCTCAGTAGTAGTCATGCTGAGGTTATACATGGATCGCACTGCCCCTGTTTCCTGGTCAGAGTTCCGTTCTCCATATGTGAGCTTGAGGAACCTGTAGGCTTTGGCAGCGACGTCAGTGTTTGCAAGTATGGCCTGTTGGATTGGTTCTGAGCAGTGTTTGAGGATCTCATTGAAAGCGACAGCATTCTTTACCATGTTGATTGGGTGGGGAACAGCACGAGCCGCAATAGTTGCATTAGTGTGGTCCAAATTCGGGTAATGAGAATGGGTATCCGTCAGCTGTTCCTGGCTCACCGGCGGGGGGTACGTTCTTCGCCGCATCAAGCAATGGCGACGGAGATGCACCCATGGTGGGACCTGAGGTGACGGAGGAGGAAGGGTCCAAACTTGTGCCAGGGAATAGTAGGCGTGCTGTCGAAGATGAGTGCAGGGGGCTTGACTGGAGTTGCCATGATATCTGTCGCGGCGCTGGGGTCTTGGGGTCTTGGTCTTCACACCGGGTTAATAAACCGGCCTGTGGGTAATCCGGGTGTGAAGCTTGTCGGGCTTCAGTCTTGGGTGTGCGGTTCGGAGGTAGTGGTGAGGGAGTGTTGACAACAAAGGGGGTACCAAATGGGTCCTGGGGGTCTGAAATGGTGGTTATAGTAGCAGGGAGAGGGGGTAAGGGGTGACGGAATCAGAGGGTGGGAGGAGGAAGGGGGGGGGTACGAGGGTGTGCAGGGTTGAATCTCCGTGGCACAAGCAATCTCAGAGGATTGCGCAACGCTGTGTGTGATCTGATGAGTGTACAACTCACGTCAAAGATCTACTCAAACTCCTGGACTGCGTCTACTTTTCGTCTTGGACGGATGGTAGAGACAACATGAGAGTTGTGTGGGCAGTAGGCGAGGCAGCGCAGGTTAGATTCCTCACGTGAACACGTAGGCAATCCAGGGCCAAAAGCAGTACTCAAGCCGTCGAGCTAGTCTGAGGGAAAACTGTCACCTTGTGCAGGGCTGAAGATCCACTTGGCACGGGCGCAGGGGCGCTGTCGGGTAGCGGTCGGGCTGATAACCTTTCAATCGATAGAGTCGTTACACAGTGAAGACTAAAGGAGCAGATAGCTTAACATCGCAACTCGCTCGTGCGGCTATATAGAAAAGGATGTCTCCAGGAAGATTCTGAAGACACGTGCAGGCCATAGCTAGCCTATGGCCTGGCGGCAGGCAACCTGGGTCCTGGAGCACCAGGACCACGCGTGCACTATGCCAACTACTCAGTGTCCGACGCAACGGACAATAACATTCCGCGGAGGGGGCTTTTAGCTGCTAGACTGGCTGCCACCTCTCCTGCGCCTAGGTACTCCATGCTTCCTCCATCAGGCCCCCCCTCGCCATCCGTGTTGGTGTCGATTACGGGGTTCGATCGGCAGTAACACGGATCGGATTTTGTCCTTGTCGGCATTGAGGTTGCCAATTGAATGATGTACCAGTGCAGCCACCAGATGCACCAGTTGCACCTCAACCATGGCTGTGTCAGATCTAGTGACTTGGTCATGTAAGGCAGTTACTGCGGTTCCTACGTCTGTACTGTTTCCACCACCCAGTCTCCTTGCTACTTGCAGCAACCTGCTCCCTGTCACCCTGTGTCACCGCAGCTCATGCAAAAAATGACCAATAGCGCATAATTGAAAAAAATGGTGCGCGAAACGCACAGTTTTTAAAGAGGCAAGTGCGCTTTTTTGACTACGCGCAGTTCTTTAAAGGCAACTGCGCATTGGGGGCAGTAAAATAATGGCAAGTGCGCGAAACGGGCTGGTCAAATTGACAGAATGTAGTACCCTGAGAAGAACCATAGTTGGCGTGGCTTCATCCCACCCGGCCCAGCCCACGCACGGCCCTGCGGCTGAGTTGTGGGTGAAGTCCGTGCTAATAATAGCCCAAGTGCCATAGGGGAATGTTTCGTCCATCGTGATGCTTGCATGTTTCGCCTCGATTTTTTGACGACAATTATTCCATTCCCAAACCTATGCATGCGCACATGCATGGATGGTACGAATTTGAAATGATGACAAATGTTACCCGATATTTGTAGCTTTTGGCCCCAAAAGCACAAACCTTAGCTCCTTTTCTTGAATTGCGATGCTCATATGTGGTCTCGTGAGAATATGTCCGGTATCAATGATTCTTATAATTGTTATATGTTATATAATGTTTCGTTTTTTTGTGATTTGAAGTGAAACCTGAAAAAGTAGTTTGTGAAAACAAACAAACAAACAAACAAACAAACAAACAAACAAACAAACAAACAAACAAACAAACAAACAAACAAACAAACAAACAAACAAACAAACAAACAAACAAACAAACAAACAAACAAACAAACAAACAAACGTGCTTCCGTGTTATAAAATGTGATGGTCGGTAGGCTGTGCTGCTTTCCAGTCTCGGCAGTGATTCGCTGAGTTTTTTTAACGTATCCTCCCTCTGTGTGTGTGCCTCAAAAACCCTTTAAATCCCTGTTATACAATTGGATGGTAGGCAGGCTGTGCCGCTGTCCTGTCACAGCAATGATTTGCTGAGTTGATGTAACGAACCTTCTCTCTCAAACCATTGTTTTTTGGTCCTCCAGGCCCTTTGTATGATGAATTTGTCGGGTCTGGCCTCCTGGGGGTTGAGGGGGAATTTGGTTTTCACCCGTGATAGTCCCACCCGTGATAGTCCCACCCAAATCAACATGCCCTAATAACCTAATGTGTATTACGAATTCGGATTCTTTGTGAAATTGCATTATTACTATATGATACGTTTATAAATTAATTGCTTATATGTTGGTATTCAACTGGCGTGGTCACAACCACTATCTGGCTGGCGGTCTTAGACACTAGTTGACTGGACAGGGTGGACACGCGCCCTTGCGTGCCACGGGGTAAGGCCTATAAGCCGTACCATAACAAGTAACCTTTCTTTGGTTTTTAGGTACCCCGGTAAGGTATTCAACCCTGGCAGTAACATGTAAAAGAAATATAATTGCGGTATTCAACTTGAAACTAACATGCAAAATATATAATTACGGTATTCAACCCTGACAGTACCGTGCAAAAATAAATATAATTACGGTATCCAACCCTGACAGTACCGGTACTATGCAAAATAAATATAATTACGGTATCCAACCCTGACAGTACCGGTACTTGGCAAAATAAATATAATTACGGTATTCAACCCTGACAGTACCGTGCAAAATAAATATAATTACGGTATCCAACCCTGACAGTACCGGTACTTGGCAAAATAAATATAATTACGGTATTCAACCCTGACAGTACCGTGCAAAATAAATATAATTACGGTATCCAACCCTGACAGTACCGGTACTTGGCAAAATAAATAGAATTACGGTATTCAACCCTGACAGTACCGTGCAAAATAAATATAATTACGGTATCCAACCCTGACAGTACCATTCAAAATAAATATAATTACGGTATTCAACCCTGACAGTACCGTGCAAAATAAATATAATTACGGTATCCAACCCTGACAGTACCATCAAAAATAAATATAATTACGGTATTCAACCCTGTCAGTAACATGCAAAATAAATACAATTACGGTATTCAACCCTGACAGTACCATGCAGTATAAATAGAATTACGGTAATCAAGCCTGACAGTACCGCTACTATGCAAAATATATGTAATTACGGTATTCAACCTGGCAGTAACATGCAAAATAAATATAAATATCGGTACATACACATGCCCCTAATTCCAACTCTTAAATAATTCTACCATCAGCTACCATCCTATTTTTTCAGTGGTGAAAAGAAAAACGTTGGGCTCAATCAGTACTATTTTCTCTCGAATTTGGGCGGCTTGCTACCCCTGAATTTATCCATGAGGCCAGCTAGCCCCAACTCGTCGCAGGTGGCCTTTTCCTTGGGGCTCAATGTTAAATCACGAGAGGTCTCGGGTCGATCGAGGAGGTAGAGAATCCTACATGCACATTTCAATGTGAAAATAGTCAGAATGATTCAATAACCAAAATGCAAAACAGGTTTGATTCTCTTGTACAACTTATCCTGAATTTTGTTTGTGAGGTGTGGGCTCCTTCTATTCTGAACAACAACAACATTTGTTTATCTCCATAATGACCATGCTTATGAGAAATGGCACAGAGGTATGCTTCAATAAATGTTGGGCGTTTGCCAATCAACTACATCTAACATTATCATGGAAGATTTGCAAATCAATTGGGTAGAACCCCTTTGTGCTTTGCTTGGCTTAAACAGGCTTTGCGCTTCTGGAACAAGATCATAGATAAAGAACATGAGGATCTTATTATAATGGCTCTTGAGGAATCTTTTGATTCCAACCCTGGCTGGGTTCATGACTTGTGTTGTGCTCTCTACAAGCTAGGATCCATTAAAGAACTCAACATTTTGGAGGCTGTCGATGTCTAAGGTATAATATATTTTTTGTTTTTGAGTCATGTAGGTTTAAGTACCCAAGTGACACCAATGCAGTCAGAGACATCCCTAATGAGAAAAGGGCTGGCTTTTTTTTTTTTTTAGAATGAGTGTGGTGGATGTGTGCTCCACCCACCACCCTCATTCTCAACAGTAATGATGGGAATGGCTTGATTCCCTTTACATCCGCCTTACATAAGCAGGATCAGATTCGTTCTGTAGCACAGTTTAGAATGGGCTCCCATTGGCTGAACACAGAAAAATGAGGGTGGTGGATGGAGCACACATACCCCGTGCAATGAGACACTGTCAACTGTGTGGGTTTCAAACCTGAGGATGAAATGCATATGTTTGAGTGCCCTTTTTATAATGATATTCGCCTCCGCTACCTGAAGCTGTTTACAGATATTTATAGGCATGCCCATGATGATACCGACTTAACCACATGGAAAGTGGAATTCTGCGATTCCACATTCAGAACTTGTATGCATGGAAATGGGTCAAATGGCACTAAGTCTTTTTGGAGCAACCTAACCGACTATCTTTCTACTTGTAGAAGAGCAAGACAGGAAGCCCTGGACTGCTTAGTGGCACCGTAATTTACTCTCCTTTATTTATTTTCTTGTGACTTCTCATTTGTTAGCTTCTTACCTCCGCCACTGTAAGTGGTTAAGATCTGGGTCCTGTTCTAGGGGGTTTAATACTTACGCCACCGAAACAGTGGTTGGGAGTTTGGTTTGTTTGTCCTCGACACACCCCTGATGTAATGGGTTTTTTGCTTTGTGGGTGCTTCTTCGTTTTGCTTAAGTACAGAGTCTCATACACCCTCGTGGTGTCAAGTAGACTTTAACATGAAATATAATGTAATGTAAAGGCAAAATTAGACCAAGCAAAACAAAATCAAACACAACTAGGCAAAACATAACCAAACAAAGCAAAACAATAAAAATACTAGGCAAAACATAGCCAAGCAAAACAATACAAATCAAGCACAACTAGGCAAAACATAACCAAGCCAAGCCAAGCAAAACTAAACAAAATCAAGCACAACTAGGCAAACCGTAGCCAAGCAAAACAAAACAAATCAAACACAGCTAGGCAAAACATAACCAAGCAAAACAAAACAAAATAAAAAACTGGCAAAATATAAAAGAAGAAAATCAAACGAACCCAGGCAAAACATTTAAAAAATATAAATACATATGGTTATATCTGGGTATATATGTACTCAGACCATATAATTAAGGTCCCTAACATCGCGCACTCCTAAACATCACACTCAGTCCATATAGTCAAGGTCCCTAACATTGCACACTCATATACATCGCACTCAGTCCATATAATCAAGGTCCCTAACATCACGCTCCTAAACATGACACTCAGTCCATATAATCAAGGTCCCTAACATCGCGCGCTCCTAAACATCACACTGAGTCCATATAATCAAGGTCCCTAACATCACACACTCCTAAACATCACACTTAGTCCATATAATCAAGGTCCCTAACATCGCGCGCTCCTAAACATCACACTGAGTCCATATAATCAAGGTCCCTAACATCACACACTCATATACATCGCACTCAGTCCATATAATCAAGGTCCCTATCATTGCGCACTCCTAAACATCACACCCAGTCCATATAATCAAGGTCCCTAACATCACGCTCTTCTAAACATCACTTCAGTCAATTTAATCAAGGTCCCTAATTGCGCTCCTGAAGATCACACTCAGTCCATATAATCAAGGTCCCTAAAATTGCGCTCCTAAACATCACACCGCACTCAGTCCATATAATCAAGGTCCATAACATTGCGCTCCTAAACAACACACGCAGTCCATATAATCAAGGTCCCCAACACCCATATACCCATCTGGCTATCAACTATATATATGTATCTAGGTATAGGCTATCTGCAGATAGGTATGTTTATGGGTACAGCTGGGTATGTTTATGGGTACATATACTATATATATAAAACATGTATATTGAAATATATAAATAAATACATATAGTATATATAGTTATATACCAACCCTATAGCCTATATATCGGGTTAAATATATACCCGATGTCAATGACTACTCTTTAATTACCCACCAGTTCAATGCCTTGGCCGCAGCCCATGCATGGGTCTGTATATGGGGAAGTGTACAGCTTGCGCTTCCCATGCAAGGAGGCCAATGACTACTAGAAATACGAATACTTTTACTGATACTAATACAAATACTAATACTAGAAATGCCCACCAGTTCAGTGCCTTGGCCGCAGCCCATGCATGGGTCTGTATATGGGGGAATGTACAGCTTGCGCTTCCCATGCAAGGAGGCCAATGACTACTAGAAATACGAATACTTTTACTGATACTAATACAAATACTAATACTAGAAATGCCCACCAGTTCAGTGCCTTGGCCGCAGCCCATGCATGGGTCTGTATATGGGGAAGTGTACAGCTTGCGCTTCCCATGCAAGGAGGCCAATGACTACTAGAAATACGAATACTTTTACTGATACTAATACAAATACTAATACTAGAAATGCCCACCAGTTCAGTGCCTTGGCCGCAGCCCATGCATGGGTCTGTATATGGGGAAGTGTACAGCTTGCGCTTCCCATGCATGCAAGGAGGCCAATGACTACTAGAAATACGAATACTTTTACTGATACTAATACAAATACTAATACTAGAAATGCCCACCAGTTCAGTGCCTTGGCCGCAGCCCATGCATGGGTCTGTATATGGGGAAGTGTACAGCTTGCGCTTCCCATGCAAGGAGGCCAATGACTACTAGAAATACGAATACTTTTACTGATACTAATACAAATACTAATACTAGAAATGCCCCACCAGTTCAGTGCCTTGGCCGCAGCCCATGCATGGGTCTGTATATGGGGAAGTGTACAGCTTGCGCTTCCCATGCATGCAAGGAGGCCAATGACTACTAGAAATACGAATACTTTTACTGATACTAATACAAATACTAATACTAGAAATGCCCACCAGTTCAGTGCCTTGGCCGCAGCCCATGCATGGGTCTGTATATGGGGAAGTGTACAGCTTGCGCTTCCGATGCATGCAAGGAGGCCAATGACTACTAGAAATACGAATACTTTTACTGATACTAATACAAATACTAATACTAGAAATGCCCACCAGTTCAGTGCCTTGGCCGCAGCCCATGCATGGGTCTGTATATGGGGGAAGTGTACAGCTTGCGCTTCCCATGCATGCAAGGAGGCCAATGACTACTAGAAATACGAATACTTTTACTGATACTAATACAAATACTAATACTAGAAATGGCCACAGCCCATGCACCAGTTCAGCCAATGCCTTGGAAAATACTAATACACAGCCCATGCATGGGTCTGTGTATGGGGAAGTGTACAGCTTGCGCTTCCCATGCATGCAAGGAGGCCAATGACTACTAGAAATACGAATACTTTTACTGATACTAATACAAATACTAATACTAGAAATGCCCACCAGTTCAATGCCTTGGCCGCAGCCCATGCATGGGTCTGTATATGGGGAAGTGTACAGCTTGCGCTTCCCATGCAAGGAGGCCAATGACTACTAGAAATACGAATACTTTTACTGATACTAATACAAATACTAATACTAGAAAACTCTAAAATGCCCACCAGTTCAGTGCCTTGGCCGCAGCCCATGCATGGGTCTGTATATGGGGAAGTGTACTGCTTGCGCTTCCCATGCATGCAAGGAGGCCAATGACTACTAGAAATACGAATACTTTTACTGATACTAATACAAATACTAATACTAGAAATGCCCACCAGTTCAGTGCCTTGGCCGCAGCCCATGCATGGGTCTGTATATGGGGAAGTGTACAGCTTGCGCTTCCCATGCATGCAAGGAGGCCAATGACTACTAGAAATACGAATACTTTTACTGATACTAATACAAATACTAATACTAGAAATGCCCACCAGTTCAGTGCCTTGGCCGCAGCCCATGCATGGGTCTGTATATGGGGAAGTGTACAGCTTGCGCTTCCCCATGCATGCAAGGAGGCCAATGACTACTAGAAATACGAATACTTTTACTGATACTAATACAAATACTAATACTAGAAATGCCCACCAGTTCAATGCCTTGGCCGCAGCCCATGCATGGGTCTGTATATGGGGAAGTGTACAGCTTGCGCTTCCCATGCATGCAAGGAGGCCAATGACTACTAGAAATACGAATACTTTTACTGATACTAATACAAATACTAATACTAGAATGCCCACCAGTTCATGCCTTGGCCGCAGCCCATGCATGGTCTGTATATGGGGAAGTGTACAGCTTGCGCTTCCCATGCATGCAAGGGCCAATGACTACTAGAAATACGAATACTTTTACGATACTAATTACAAATACTAATACTAGAAATGTCCACAAGTTCAGTGCCTTGCCGCAGCCATGCATGGTCAGTGTACATCCCATGCATGCAAGGAGGCCAATGTAGAAATACGATACTTACTGATACTAATACAAAGTACTAAACTAGAAATGCCCACCAGTTCAGTGCCTTAGCCCATGCATTCCAGTTGCGCTTCCCATGCATTATAGGCCTGGAGGCCAATGCAGTGTACAGTCTGCGGCATCACGATTTTACTGGGGAAGTGGCACATGCATGGGTAATATGGGGAAGTGTACAGCTTGCGCTTCCCATGCAAGGAGGCCAATGAGACTACTAGAAATACAAATACTTTTACTGATACTAATACAAATCTAATACTAGAAAAATGCCCTGTATATGGGGAAGTGTACACCAGTTCATGGAATCTTTTACTGTGTCAGCCCATGCATGGGTCTGTATATGGGGAAGTGTACAGCTTGCGCTTCCATGCAAGGAGGCCAATGGGACTACTGACGAATACTACTGAATACTCAGAACATCCAGTTCATTGCCTTGCCCATGCACTGGGATAGCAGCTTGCGGCATGCCCAATGACTACTAGAAATACGAATACTTTTACTGCTACTAATACAAATACTAATTACTAGAAATGCCCCACCAGGTTCAGTGCATTGGCCGCAGCCCATGCATGGGTCTGTGTATGGGGAAGTGTACAAGCTTTGCGCATGCATGCCCAATGGCGGAGAACATGCCAGTTCATAAGGCCGCAGCCCTGCATGGGTCTGTATTATACTAGTGTAACAGCTTGCGCTATCCCATGCATGCAAGGAGGGCCCAATGACTACTAGAAAATTACTTTTTACTGATACTAATACAAATATTAATACAACCACACTTGGCCGCAGCCCATGCTAATGGGTCCCATGCGATGCATGCAAGGAGGACTACCGAAATACTTTTACTGACTACTAGAAATGCCCACCAGTTCCATGGCCACACGACCACATGGGTCTGTATATGGGGAGTGTACTGTATATGGGGAAGTTTATACTTCCCATGCATATTATGACTACAGAAATACGAATACTTTTACTGATATAATACTAATATAAATTACTAGGGAACACCACCAGTGTACAGCTTGCATGCTGGCCCGGCATGCAGGAGGTGTAGAATGACTTAACGGCAAACCTACACGAAATACTTTTACTCATACTAATAAATACTAATACTAGAAATGCCGACCAGTTCAGTCGCCTTGGCCGCAGCCCATGCATGGGTCCTGCATAATGGGGAAGTGTACAGCTTGCGCTTCGCCATGCATGCAAGGAGGCCAATGACTACTAGAAATACAAAAATACTTTTTACTGATACTAATACAAATACTAATACTAGAAATGCCGCACCAGTTCATGCCTTGGCCGCAGCCCATGAATTATGGTAAAGTGGTACGCTTGCAGCTTCCATCATGCCATGCAGGCCAAAGCAGCCTCAGAATGAGGGTACTTTACTGATACAATACAAATACTATTTTTTTAATACTAGAAATGCCCACCAGTTCTAGTGTGGCCACAGCCCAGCATGGCGTGTATTGGCGCTTCCAATGCATGCAGGAGGCCATATGATACTAGAAATTAACGAAATACTTTTTACTGATACTAATCAAAATATTAATACTAGAATGCCCACCAGTTCAAATGCCTTGGCCGCGCCCCATTGACAGGTCCTGTATATGCGAAGTGTACAGCTTGCGCTTTCCCATGCAAGGAGGCGCAATGATACTAGAAATACGATAACTTTTACTGATACTAATACACAATATTAATACTAGAAATGGCCACCAGTTCATGTTGCCTGCCGGCACCCATGCCATGGCGTCTGTTATACATGGGGAAGTGGTACAGCTTGCCGCTTCCCATGCTTGCAGGCCATATGACTACTAGAAATACGAATACTTTTACTGATACTAATACAATACATACTTAAGAAAATGCCACCAGTTCAGCCTTGCCGCAGCCCATGCGATGGCGATCTGTGTATGGGAAAAGTGTACACTGCCGCTTCCCATGCATAGCAATGACTACTAGAATCGAATACTTTTTACCTGATACAATACAAATATTAATACTAAAATGCCCAAGTTCAGTGCCTTTGGCCGCACGCCCATTGCATGGTCTGGCATATGGGGAAAGTGTACCAGCTTGCGCTTCCCAATGCAGTGAAGGAGGCCAATGACTATAGAAATACGAAATATGTTTTAACTGACTACTAATACAAAATACTAATACTTAGAAATGCGACCAGTTCAATGGGCCTTGCCGAGCCCCATGCATGCGGTCTGTATATGGAAGTTGTACTTGCTTGCGCCTTCGCCATGCATCAAGGAGGCAACATGGACTACTAGAAATTAACGGAATATTTTTACTTGGATACTAATCACACAATTACTAAATACTAAAAGAAAGTTTCAGTGCCTTGGCACAGCACCCATGCATGGGTCTGTGTATGGGGAAGTGAACAGCTTGCGCTTCCCATGCATGCAAGGACGCCACACTCGAATACTAGAAATACGAATTACTTTTACTGATACTGAATAACAATACTAAATACTAGAATCTGCCACCAGTTTCAGTGCCTTGGCCGCAGCCATGCAGTGGGTCTGTATATGGGGAATGGTACAGCTTGCGCCTTCCCATGCATGCAAGAGGCCCAATGACTACTAGAAATACGAATACTTTACTGATACTAATACAAATTATTAATACTGAAACTGCTCACCAGTTCAGTGCCTGGCCCGCAGCCCATGCCAAATGGGTTCTGTATATGGGGAAGTGTACGCTGCGCTTCCCATCGCAGCAAGGAGGCCATGACTACTAGAAATACGAATTACTTTTACTGATACTAAACAAATACTAATCTAGAAATGCCACCAGTTTTCAGTGCCTTGGCCACAGAACCATGCATGGGTCTTGTATAATGGGCGAAGTGTACAGCTTGCGCTTCCCATGCAATGCAAGGAGCCAGTGACTACACAGAAATACGAATACTTTTACTTGATACTAATAAATACTAAATACTAGAAATGCCCACCAGTTCAGTGCTTGGCCGCAGCCCCATGCCATGGGTCTGTATATGGAAGTGTACAGCTTGCGCTTCCATGCATGCAAGGAGGCCAAATGACTACTAGAAATACGAATACTTTTTACTGATACTAATACAAATACTATACTAGACAAGACCACAGTTCAGTGCCTTGTTCGCAGCCCATGCATGGGTCTGCATATGGGGAACGTGTACAGCTTGCGCTTCCATTGCATGCAAGGAGGCCAATGACTACTCAAAATACGAATTACTTTTACTCGATCTAATAAACAAATACTATACTAGAATTTGGGGCCCCCCCCACCAGTTCAGTGCCTTGGCACGCAGCCATGCATGGGTCTGTATATGGGAAGTTACAAGCTTGCGCTTCCCATGCAATGTCAAGGAGGCCAAATTGACTACTAGAAATACGATCTTTTACTGATAACTAATACAAATACTAATATAGAAATGCCCCACCAGTTCAGTGCCTTGGCCCGCAGCCCATGCCATGGGTCTGTGAATGGGGAAGTGTACAGCTTGCGCTTCCCATGCATGCAAGGAGGCCAGATGACTTACTAGAAATAGCGAATACTTTTACTGATACTAATACAAAATATAATACTGAGAAATGGCCCACCAGTTCAATGCCTTGGCCGGCAGCCCATGCATGGGTCTGTATATGGGAAGTGTAACAGCTTGCCGCTTCCCATTGCAAGGAGGGCCAATGACTCCTAGAAATACGAATACTTTTACTGGATACTAATACACAATATAATAGCTAGAAATCCCACGCAGTTTCAAGTTGCTTGGCCGAGCCTTATGCAATGGGCTGTATATGGGGAGTGTACAGCTTGCGCTTACCATGCAAGGAGGCCAATTTGACAACTAGAATACGAATAACTTTTACTGATACTAATACAATACAATACTAGAAATGCCGTCCCAGTTCAGTTGCTTGGCCGCAGCCCATGCATGGTCTGTATATGGTGGAAGTGTACAGCTTGCGCTCCATGCCATGCAAGGAGGCCAATGATACTAGAAATGAATACTTTTACTGATCACTAATACAAATACTAATACTCGAAATGCCCACAGTTCAGTTGGCTTGGCGCAGCCCATGCATGGGTCTGTATATGGGGAAAGTGTATCAGCTGCGCTTTCCCATGCATAAGGAGGGCCACTGACTACTAGAAAATACGAAACTTTTTATGATACTAATACAAATTATAATACTAGAAATGCCCACCAGTTCCAGTGGCCTTGGCCGCAGCCCATGCATGGGTTTGTAATATGGGGGAGTGTAAACAGCTTGCGCTTCCATGCCTGAGGAGGCCAATGACTACTAGAAATACGAATACTTTTCTGATACTAATCACAAATACAATAACTGAGAATGCCCACCAGTCAGTGCCTTGGCCCGAGCCATGCATGGGTTGCATATGGGGAAGTGTATCAGTTAGCCGCTTTGTCGATGGCATGCAGAGGAGGCCAATGCTACTAGAACTACAATACTTTTACTGATTACTAATAAATATAATAGCTTAGGAAATGGCCACACAGTTCAGTCGCTTGGCGCAGCCCAATGCATGGGTTGTATATGGGATGAAGTGTCAGTTGCGCTTCCATGCATGCAAGGAGGCCCAATGACTACTAGAAATAACGAATACTTTTTACTTGATTACTAATACATAATCTATACTAGAAAATGCCCACAGTTCAGTGATTGGCACAGCCCATGCATGGGTTGTGTATGGGGATAGTGTACAGTTGCGCTTCCATGCATGCAAGGAGCCAATGATCTACTAGATAATACGAATACTTTTTGATATCTAATACAAATACTAATATAGTATCCCACCAGTTCATGCTTTGGCGCAGCCCAGCATGGGTCCGTATATGGAAGTTACACTTGCGCTTCCCATGCAAGGGAGGCCAATGACACTAGAAATACGAATACTTTTCTGATACCTAATACAAAATACTCAATACTAAAATGCCCACCAGTTCAAGTGCCTGGCCGCAGCCCATGCATGGGTCTGTATATGGGAAGTTACAGCTTGCCTCCCATGCATGCCGGAGAAGGCCATGACTACTAGAAATACGAATACTTTTCTGATACTAATACAAATACTAATTTACTAGACATGCCCACCATTCATGCCTTGCCGCAGCCATGCATGGTCTGTACATGGGGAAGTACAGCTTGCGCTGTCCCCATGCATGCAAGAGAGGCAATGACTAACTAGAAATACGAATACTTTACTGATACTAATACAGATACTTAATACTAAGAAATGCCCACCAAGATCTCTCTCCTG
>CM039464.1:7072689-7128612 GCA_022414725.1 Microglena sp. YARC
CGCACACCACCGCCCCACACACAGCCACCAAACACAGCCACAAAACCACCGCACACACAACACACAGCACCGGCCGGGGCAGCCACACCCCACACCTAGCCAGCACACGCACCAGCAGCACCGAAGACACCGCCACACTTATCACACCAGCCCACACACAAGCCTACACACACCGCCACAACACCCAGCCCCAACCAGCACACAACACACCGGCACACAAACAGACCGACACACACAACACAGCACACACACACCCAGTACCACACCACACCATACCACACACAACCAGCCAACACCACGAACGCAGTCAACACAGCGACAAGCGCCCGACCCCAGCCACAACAACACCGTCCACAATAACTCCAGCCACACACACCACATCCAGCGCCACCACACACCAGCCACACACCACCCCCAGCCAGCAGCGCACACCCGTCAAACCACACACAACACACGCAACACAACAGACAATAACAACACGCCCCCCCAACCGCCAACCCACACCCCACCCAGCCACACACAACCAGCCACACAACAACCCAGCCAACAACAATACAACCCGACAACAGCAACACCGCACTACACACGCCAACACAACACAGCACACCACCCAGCCAAACACGCACAACCACCAGCCACACACACCACCAGCACACACAACACGGCCACCCCAACCAGCCAACCACACGCAGCCACACAACCACAGCCCCACCACCGACACCTATATGTAAGATCGATAGAATTCTCGATGTTATGAAGCCCCAACAACCACACCCTCACACATCCACCCCACTCTCACCCAACCGCCTCCTCCTCCTTCCCCCTCCCCCACACCTTCCACCCCACTGTTGATTCAGATGGATCTGATTGTGGAGCGCTTGAGCTGTGCCAGTTGTACATCGGAGGGCTAGTTCTGTCGTACATGTGTCTAAGGACCCCAAACACAGGTCGGTTGAAAATAATTTCACAGAAGCCCACCTAAGCACCATTACGTTGTTTCACAGTAAGGCGTGTTTCGTGGACCAACGTTCAATGTTGTTTGTAGGCCACTTCCCTCGTTCAGTTCGGGGCTGAGTGGCCGGGACTCAGAAGTGCTTGTCTCGCGGCTGCCCATGAGGCGTTTCTGGGTTCACATTGCTCGATGCAAGTGCGGTGCGCTGTGAGGTTGTGGTGCAATCCCGACTTCACGTTCCACCGCTAGTGTTTATTTCGCTGCGCGGGTCCTGTCTTCATTGTTCTCTTGGCTCTGCGCTTGCCGTTTCTGATGCTGTCCGTCCGGTCCGAAGGGGATGGGTCAGATTGAGATCCCTCGCGGTCATCTGTGGCTTCGCTTAGTATTCGAATGTGTAATTCCCGCCTTCTTTCATGTCTTCCCATTCAACTTGAAATTGGCTCCCAATTACTCGCAACTCGGGGGCGTGTTGACAGATCTCGGGGGAGAATCTGCGAAGATGTTCGCTGCTGTATACACTTTGTGATTTTGTCCAACGCTCTCCTCGAAATTGTCCACCGCCCTCCCCCAAAATAGTTGAACTGTTGAGCAATCCCGAACGGGGGGCGGGGGGGGGGGGGGGGGGGGTTCGGGAGCTTGCTCACAGTTGAATGTTGTAGGGGGGAGGCGATGGACAAACCCTGACGTGCTGCCCACCTGCGTGCCACATCGGCGAACAGTTGAAGTTGAACTGTGCCCACTAGAAACACTGGTGCCACGCTGGCGCCCACAGTTGAACTGGTTGGTCCACTGGGAAACAACGCCCTAAGGGTCCGGTTAGGGATTGTGTTTTGGAGGGTTCAGACTCGACCTCTAACGGACCATTTGCACCAACATTCCACCAGTTACCAGGCTTTTTGCATCGACTCATGTCAGTTCGTAAAGATGGGTCAACGTTGGCAAGTGCGCTCTGTAGCACTTCCCTCGCGATTCAAACGCTGATATCAGCGTGTATTCCGCTTCTTGCCGCTGCTGGTTGCCTTAGAATGATCAGTCCATAATTGCGTGGCAGGGACGGTGCCCTGCTGCTGCGAATTTCCATTTTGGGTGAAACTGTGCTATCGATGATGAGTGCCTGAGAATTAGCGCAAAAGAAATGGATTGCGAGTCTCCAAATGCAGCGTGATTTTTAAGGGGCGCGCGCCAAGTTGTCTTTTTGTGATCACTAGATCTAATTCAACCGAAATTTTTAACCCGCCTTACTTTCTTTAACGGCGGGGTGGGGGGTGGGTGGGTGGGGGGGTGCGCGTGTTGCACTAATCGGGACGGTTGGTCTTTAACGGATCTCAACTTTTTTGTGTTTCGACCAACAACGGTTTAGCGCCGAAAATAACGAATTTAATAACCGCGCTTAACCGGGACATCCTTAAACTGGTTACGAAACGAAGCTGTTAGCCAACTGGGCTGGGCTGGGTATGGATGTGCGGGTAAGTGGGTGGCCTAAAACCACCCCAACCCAACCAAAAGCCAACCAAACCTAAACAACTCCAACAAACCCAACCAATTCCAAGCCACCAACCATAAACCAAGCCACCAAACCTAACCAGCCAACCAAATCTAAACCACCAACCAAGCCAACCCCCAACCAACCTAAACCAAACCCAACTCAGCAACCCCCCCAAATCAGCCAAACCAACCCAACCAAAGCAACCAAACCCCTTAAACCACCCAACTCACTCCCAGGTCACTGAGGCGTAGCTAACACTGCCCATGCAAAGATAATGGGTTCAAACAACCAACAGCACAGCCACCGCAAATCCCCGCACACACTAAACGTACGTCACACCGCAACCGAAACACAGATCGCCCATTTAGCCTACTTGCCTGTCCCCTGGACTGTATCACTTATACGATATAATCTCCAATCATATAGTAATTGCATCAACATCTAATTCATATACATATTGTATATTTTTATTGTTTTATTCATTTATTATTATTATTTATTTATTATTATTTATTACTGCTGTTAGATTATTAATAATTTTTATATGAACAAACATTATTTATTATAACAATTAATATAATATATAATAATAATAATGATAACTGTATAATAAATAATAATAATATAATAGGTGATACTACTACTACTACTCACTACTATCTACTACTACTAAATAATCCTCACCGTTCTTCTCCAGATCTACTATTGGCCTGGATAGCCATTCATGCTGATCATGCTGCCACACCGCAAATTATATCAATGTATACTAGTATTATATCAATGTATTAATGTATTATTATTAATGCAATAACGGTACATTATCCTCACCATTCTCTCTCCAGGTCTACTCAAGGCGATGATGCTACCGTGTTTGATCATGGGCAAATAAATAGTATACACTACTATTTATTATTATAATTGATTTAATACACATATATACACACTATTTATTATTACAATTGATTTAATATAGATATACGTTAATTTACCTTTATATAAATATCATCACCATATCAAAGCGCACACATTCTTATTCTTAGATTGGCATTTTAATTTTGATTGTTGTTATTATTCCTCACCTTCTTTCCATCTACTATTGGCTGAAGGCCATCATGTCGATCATGTCCAAGGATAGGTATACTCACATGATCTATTATTTATAATTGATTTAATATGACACCGATATTTACCAGTATTATAAATAAACATTACGGAGTGTCCCTTAACACCAGGGCCCTTCCAGGCGTTATCTCTTTTTATTTTACCACCACATATATAAGTATATATTAGTCATATATATATATATATATATATATCTATTATATTGTTTTGTTTTTTAAATAACATCACCATATAAAGCACACACATTTTTGTTATTTATGATTGCACTTAATGTTTTTTTGTTTATTATTCCTCACAATTTCTTTCCAGATCTTCTATTGGCATGATGGCCTTCATGTTTGATCATGCCGAGGAAAGAAGGATTACACATTATTTATTGTTATACAAATGATTTAAAAAACAAGGATATTAGCAGTATCATAAATTACATCACCATCTAAAGCCATATTAATCCTTCTTTATCATTCATGTTATTCTATTATCCTCACCATTCTTTCCAGGATCACTATTGGCATGATGGCCATCATGTTGATCATGCAAGGAAAAAGGTTACACATGGGTATAAGCACAATTATTTATTGTTTATAAAAATGATTTATAAATGATTTTAATATGCAACATATTACCGGTATCAAAATTGCATCACCATCTAAAGCATATTAATCCTTTATTATCATTCATGTTATCTTAGTATCCTCACCATACTTTCCAGATCCACTATTGGCATGATGGCCATCATGTTGTTGCTGTATATAAATGATTTGTGATTATAATGTATTACAATAAACTTTATATGAATTAAAAACAAGATGTCCCTCTCTATTTGTATTTATTAATCTATTTATATTTGTGTTGTGTACTCACCATTCTTTCCAGATCTACTATTTGGCCTGATAGACATCATGGTTGATCATTGTGCCCCACAGCAAAATTTATTATCAATGTATTATTGTTAATGTATTAATGTATCATTATTAATTGCAATACGGTACATTATCCTCACCTTCTCTCCAGATCTACTATTGGGCATGATGTCTCCATATGATTGATCATGCCTAGGAAGTGTACTGCTGTAGATAAGACCCATCACCCTTTGTAATAGGCCTGGGTCACTGGTTCTTTTGGAGATGGGCTGGGGCAATGGGGGAAGTGGGTGAAGTGGATTGACGTGGGGAGGGAGAACGCGAGTGAGTGAGAGAGAGGGTGGGGTGGGGTAGGCTGGAGCAGGGGGAGAGAGTGAGTTGGTGAGTGGGTGAGTGGGTGGGTGAGTAGATGAGATATAGAGTGAGTGCGTGGTGAGAGCAGAGGGGTGGGCTGGAGCAGGGGGCGGAGATTGAGTGGATGAGTGAGGGGAGTAGATCTTGTGAATGGAAGTGGGTGGCGTGACAGAGAGGGTGGGGTGGGGGTTGGCTGGAGTCAGGCAGGGCAAGAGAGTAAGTGGGTGAGTGGGAGAGATAATACACAAGTCACACAGTTGCTCACATACTCTATGCATACATTACACATACAGCAGTCCACACGTCACACGATGCTTCACCATACATGCATACATACACGAGTCACACATGCTCACATGCATGCATACATGCATACATACACGCACATATATGAGGCAAACTTTCCAGGCGTCATGAAAAAACCAGTGCCCCATCTATGAGCAGCGATACATACACATACACATACATTCATGCACACACATACATACACATACACGCTCACACCATGCTCACATGCATGCAATACATACACGCCACATATATGAGGCAGCGAACTTCTCCTGGCCTCATCATGAAAACCAGCCCCATAGAGCAGCGATACATACATACACAATACACATACATTAGCACACACCATACATACATACACATACACGCTGCTTCACATGCATGCATACATACGCACCGTATATGAGGCAAACTTTCCTGCGTCATGAAAAACAGCCCCACAGAGCAGCGATACATACACATACATTCATTGCACACACATACATACACATACACACTCACACATGCTCACATACATGCATACATTACACGCACATATATGAGGCAAACATTCCGCTGCGTTCATGAAAAACAGCCCCATAGAGCAGCGATACATACACATACACATACATTCATGCACACACTTACATACACATACCTACACATAACTGGGACAAACGTACAAGCGTCATGAAAACAGCCCCATGAGCAGCGACCATACATACACTTACACACATACATTCATGCAACAACATACATACACATACACACATACTGGGACAAACATAACCTGCGTCATGAAAATAGCCCCATAGAGCAGCGATACATAACATAACAACAAATACATTCATGCACACACTTACATACACATAAACACATCACAAGATACTGGGACAAACATACTGAGCGTCATGAAAACAAGCCCCCATAGAGCAGCGATACATACACATACACATACATAGCATGGCACACGCCATACATAACATAAACACATACACACACATACATTTATGCACTGCGGCACAAATACCTATACATACAAACATACTGAGACAAACGTACCAGCGCATGGAAGACAGCCCCCGTAGACAGCGACACATACACCTACATTCATGTACACATATTCATACACATAACACACATACTGGGACAAACGTACCAGCGTCATTGAAGACAGCCCCGTAGACAGCGACACATACACATACATCATGCACACACATACATACACATACACACATACTGGACAAACGTACAGCGATCATGAAAGATCAGCCCCGTATAGCAGCGCCCCAGAATGCAGTGACGACCGGTGTCTTACGATGTGGTTAGTGGAGGGAGTGGGGTGTGGGGGAACACACACATACACACATACTGGGCAAACATACCAGCGTCATGAAGACAGCCCCGTATAGCAGCGCCCAGAATGCAGTGACAAGGTGTCTTAAGATGTGGTTAGTGGAGGGGAGTGGGGTGTGTGTAGAACACACACATACATGATACAAACTTGCCTGCGTAATGAAAGACAGCCCCATAGAGCAGGGCGCAGAATGCATTGACGAGATGTCTTAGATGTGGTTAGTGGAGGGGAGTGGGTGTGTGGAGAAACACACCATACAGATACAAAACTTACCTGCGTCATGAAAGACAGCCCCATAGAGCAGCGCCCAGAATGCATTGACGAGGTGTCTTACAATGTGGTTTAGTGGAGGGGAGTGGGGTGTGGGGGAGAACACCCACATACACACATCATGGGGCAAACATACCAGCGTCATGAAAGACAGCCCCGTAAGCAGCGCCCAGAATGGCATTGACATTGGTGTCTTAACGATGTGGTTAGTGTAGGGGAGTGGGGTGTGTGTATACACACACATACATGATTACAACTCACCTGCGTAATGAAAGACAGCCCATAGAGCAGGGCGCAGAATGCTGTGACGAGGTTGCGAGTGAAGTTGTAGGTTTTCGTAGCGTGAGTGTGAGAGAGTGAGTGGGTGGTGTGTGAGTGGGTGTGTGAGAGGGGGGGGAGGGGTGGGGAGTGGAGGGGAGTGGAGAGTGGAGTGGAGTGGGGAGTGGTGGAGTGGGGAGTGGGGAAGTGAGGGAGTGGCAAGGGAGTGGAGGGGAGTGCAAGGGAAAGTGGAGTGGAGGGGAGTGCAGGGGAGTGGAGGGGAAGTGCAGGGAAGTGAGTGGGGGGATGCAGTGGAGGGGAGTGGAGTGGAGGGGGGGTGGAGTGGAGGGGGAGTGGAGGAGGAGTGGGGAGCTCACCTGCGTCGTGAAAGACAGCCCGTAGAGCCAGCGCCACAGAACTGCAGTGACGAGGTAGCGGAGTGAAGTTGTAGGAGGGGTGCGCCAGTAGATCCGCTCAAACTTTCTTCACAAGCATCTTCACCTGTGTTAGAGTGTTGGTGATGATGTTGGGGTGACTATGGTGGGTTCGGTGTTGGTGTTGCGTGTTGGTGTTGGTGTTGGTGTTGGTGTTGGAGTTGGTGTGGATGGGTTGGTTGATGTTGGGTTGGGGTTGGTGTTGGGTGGGTTGGTTGGTTTGTGTTGGGTTTGATTGGGGTGGATGGGTTGGGTGAATAGGTTGGGTTGGGGTGGGTTGTAGGAGGGGTTCGCCAGTAAATACACCTTCAACTTCTTCACACGCATCTTTACCTGTGTTCGCGTTTTGGTGATGGTGTGGTGTTGGTGTTGGTGTGGGTTGATTTGGGGTGGATGGGTTGAGGTGTTTTTTGTTGGGTGGGGTGGATCGTAGAGGTGCTGGTGCTGGTGTTGCGTGATTTGGTTTGGATTGTAGAAGGAGGTACGCCAGTAGATATGCTCAAACTTCTTCACCTGTTTAGGGGTTTGGCACACACACAAAAACCGACCCCCCCCCCCCCCCACACAAAACGCCCTTGACCCCCCCAACACTGCCCCCCCCCCCCCCCCCACACACCCCCACCCCACCCCCACCTGGACAGGCAAAAGCGCACACAAGCCACCCCTCACTGAGAGTTGCTTCCTACCGCCCCCCACCCCCCCAACACCCGACCCACCCCCAATACCCCCAACCACCCGACATTCCCCACCCCCTGTACCCCCAACACCCGACCACTCCCAATACCCCCAACCACAAGTCCACCCCACCCCCCTGTACCCCCAACACCCGACCCCTGTGTAACAGTCAGATTCAGTCTCCTTCTCCACTACCAAGGACGCCTTGGTAGTGAGCCATCTCGATGATGAAAGTTGACAGTTGTCGAACACGTTCTGATCAGAGTTGCTGATCCAAGACAATAGTCTTGTCGTCATGGCCAAGAGTTGACTTGTCCGACAATCTTGACCTAGTCTCGTCAGTTCCAAGAGTTGACTTGTCTGACAATCTTGAAAACGCTTTGGCTGAACTGTGTGCCGCGTTGGTATCTGTCGCTTGGCCGAACCGTTGTGCCGCGTGGTACTTCGCTTGGCTGAACTGTTGTGCCGCATTGGTATCGTGAGTCACTGTGACTCGCCAGTTCCAACAGTTGACTCGCCTGAAAATCTGAACGCTTGGCCGAAACCGTTGTGCCGCGTTGGTATCTGTCGCTTGGCCGAACCGTTGTGCCGCGTTGGTATCTGTCGCTTGGCCGAACCGTTGTGCCGCGTTGTATCTGTCGCTTGGCCGAACCGTTGTGCCGCGGTTGGTATCTGTCGCTTGGCGACCGTTGTGCCGCGTTGGTATCTGTCGCTTGGCCGAACCGTTGTGCCGCGTTGGTATCTGTCGCTTGGCCAAACTGTGGTGCCGCGTTGGTGTCCGTGAGTTCAGGGCTACAAATTCCGTTTGCGTTCTGTAGGAGTCACTTGGATTCAATTATTTACCAAGATAATTGTATCCACATTGTTAGCTAAATTGTTGAGTCCGGTTCCATCTCCTGGCAAAAAATCTTAACAGCGATTTCACTATCTATTCGTTTTCCACGGCCTACACCCCCACCCACCCCCCCTTACCCCCCCAACAACCCGACCCCCCAACCCCCACCCTTTACCCGACCCCCACACCCCGCCCACCACACACACCCACACCACACCTGAAGTCCAAGGAGCAGCACAGCACCCTCACTGACAGTGCTCCCTTCACCCTGCATCTCTTGCCGACCAGCTCCTTACACGCAGCATCATGGCTTCGGTTGGGGTTGGGTGTGGGGTTGGTTGGTTGACCCCCCCCCCCCCCCCCCCCCCCCCCCCCCCCCCCCCCCCCCTCCTGACACCCACCCCACACCCAGGACCCCCCAACACCCCCCCCCCCACCTGAACAGTCCAAGGCGCAGCACAGTCACCCTCACTGAGAGGGGCTCCCTACACGCCCTGCATCATGGGTTGTGCTAGTTGTGTTGGGTCGGGTTGACCCCCCCCACACCGCGACCACCCACCCACACCCACACACTTTACTCCCCAGCACCCAACCCCACCCATGAACAGTCCAAGCGCAGCGCAGTCACCCGCAAACTGAGAGGGGCTCCCCTACAAGCCGCATCCCTCGCCACCAGCTCCTCCCCAATCGCGATGTGAACGCTAGCTAGAGCGCTGGTCCTGTACAGCTCCGGCCAGTTCACTTCGATGTGCTGAGCTGTCACTCCCTTGGCGCCACCTGTCAGTTCGAGCATCCAGGTCGCCGGGTTATTGCCAGGCTGCAGCTTAGGACACCCTGGTACGGCTTCGAGGTACGAGACCAAGTGACAGCTCAGCTTCCCTAGGGGTCCAAAGTACGTTGTACGGCCGCCTCGTTGCAAAAGGAGCAGAAAGTCGAACGATTCAAAGATCTCGATCGAGGGCTGGTGGATGGTGATGATGACGGAGCGGCCGTCAAGCGCTATGCTGCGAATGGCACGGTATGTGCATCACGATCGCTGCTGCTCTTGCGTTCCAGACCGTGGGTGTGGGTGTGGGTGTGGGTGTGGGTGTGGGTGTGCGTGTGTGGGGTGTGGGTGTGGGTGTGGGTGTGTGGGGGTGGGGGGGGTATGGATGTGTGGGTGTTTTGTGTATGGTGTGCGTATGTGTGTGTGTGTGTGTGTCGCTAGGTGTTTGCATCACGATCGCTGCTGCCTTGCACATCCAGACCTGTGTGTGTGGGTAGTAAACAGTTATATAGCAGTAACCAGTGTGTGTGTGTGTAGGTGTGGTGTGTGTGTCGGCTAGGTGTGTGCATCACGATCGCTGCTGCCTTGCATCCAGAACTGTGTGTGTGTGTGATAGTAAACAGTTTATAGCGTACCAGTGTGTGTGGTGTTGCTATGCTATGCTGCGAATCGCACGCATGACGAGCGCTGCTGCCCTTGCATCCAGACCTGTGTGTGTGTGGTAGTAAACAGTTTATAGCAGTACCAGTGTGTGTGTGTGTGTGTGTGTGCGTGTTTGTGCTATGCTATGCTGCGAATCGCACGCATCACGAGCGCTGCTGCTCATGCATCCAGGCCAATGTGTGTGTGTGGTAGTAAACAGTTTCTAGCAGTACCAGTGTGTGTTTGGGTGTGTGTGTGCTATGCTATGCTGCTATTGCACGCATCGCTGCTTGCTCTTGGCATCCAGACCTATTGGTGTGAGTGGGTGGGTGGGTGGGTGGTGGGTGTGGGGGGGGTGTAGGTTGGGTGTGTGGGTTTGTGTTGTGTGTGGTGTGTGTGTGTGTGTGTGGTGGGGGGGGGGGGGGGGAGGGGAACCGAGGAGGGGGTGTAGTTGAGTTTGTGTCTCTGTGTGTGTGTTTGCGTGTGATGTGTGTGGAAGGGGTGTAAGCGTGTGTGTGTTTGGGGGGTATGTGTGTTGTGTGTGTGTGTGTAGGGGGGGGGGGGGGGGGGGGGGGGGCATCTACCCACCAACAAGGGTGAACGTTTTGTTGACGAAATCATCAACCTCATCTACCTTTGCGAGATTAAGTTCATCTGGTTGGACTTTGTGGGGAGACTAACTAACTAACCAACTTCCTCAAACTAACAAAGTAAACTCAGTAACTAGCAAACCAACTACCCCCCCCCCCCCCCCCCCCCCCTCCCTCCACGCACACCTGAATTGGCTCATCCATAAAAGACCACCGATGGTTCGCCACAACTCAACCGCAATTGTCATCCCCTCTTCCATTGTTCTACTGACACACACACACACACACACACACACACAACACACACACATTTCCCCCACCTACCCGCCCACCTACCCACCACCTACCCACCGACACACCTGATGTTGGCTCATCCATAAAGACAACCGATGGTTTGCAACAAAGCTCGACTGCAATTGTCATTCTCTTTATCCTTTTTCTTCCCCCCACCCACCCCCACCCCACCTACCCACACATACACACGCACCCCACCCACCCACCCACACAAGCACACACACACAGCTACCCACACACCCTGATGTTGGCTCATCCATAAGCCACCGATGGGTTCACCACAAGCTCAACCGCAATTTCTCATCCTCTCATTGTTCTATTGACACACACACACACGCACACATTCCACCTCACTACCCACCCACCCCACCTGATGTTAACTCATCCATAAAGACCACCGATGGTTTAACAACCGGCTTGACGCATTGTCATTCCTCCCCGCTGTTCTATTGACATACACACACACCCCTCCCACCCACACAAGCACACACACAAAGCAGCCACCCACCCACCTGATGTTGGGCTCGTCCATAAAGACCACCGATGGGTTGCAACCAGCTCAACCGCAATTGTCATCCTCTTTCCGCTGTTCTAATTGAAAAGACCCGTTTCCCCCCGGGAAAGTCCAACCAGATCAAACTGAATCTCACTCAGGTCGATGACGTCGATGATTTCGTCCACAAAACGCTTCACCTGTGGGTAGGTGGGTGGGTGGGTGGTGGGCGGACAGTAAATTGTGAGTGGGTGGGTGGGTGGGCGAGATAGTAAATAAGTGAGTGAGTTGGGATGGGTGGAGATGGATGGGGTTTAGTTAGTAGTTAGTTTAGTTAGTTAGTTAGCAGTTAGTTAGTTAGTTAGTCTCCCCGGAAGTCCGACCAGATCAAAACTGAATCTTCACACTCAGGTCGATGACGTTGATGATTTCGTCCACAAACTGCTTTACTTGTGTGAGTCACTGGGTTGGTGAGTAGGTGAGTGGGTGGGTGGAATGGGAGGGGGTGTTAGATAGGTAGGTAGGTAGTCTCCCCGGGAAGACCGACCAGATCAAACAGGATCTCGTTCAGGTTGACAACGTCTAGATTTCGTCCACAAACTGCTTTACTTCTGGGTGGGTGCGGGTGTGGGTGGGTGGTTAGTTGGTTGGTTGGTTGGTTGGTTGGTTGGTTGGTTGGTTAATTTAGTACGTGGGCAGGTAGGCAAGTCTCCCCGGGAACTCCGACCAGATCAACTGAATCTGAGAGGCACAAACCAGAATGAGGTCAGTGTACCTAGATCAAACCGATCTCACTGAGGTCATGTACCAGATCAAACTGAATCTCACTGAGGTCAGTGTAAACCAGATCAAACTGAATCTCACTGAGGTCAGTGTGACCGATCAAACTGAATCTCACTGAGGTCAGTGTACAGATCAAACTGAATCTCACTGAGGTCAGTGTACCAGATCAAACTGAATTCACTGAGTCGTTGACGTTGGATGATTTTGTCCACAAAACACTTCAAAAGTGGGTGGCTGGTTGGTTTGGTTGGTTGGTTAGTTAGTTAGTAGGTAGGTAGTCTTTCACACAGCCATCACATACACGGAAAAACAACGCATCACTTCGTCAGAAACAGTCGCAGACAGGCGCAGCCTAGCAGCAAACATGAGGGCCCCCACCACCATGGCCGAGGGGGAGCGTATGTCCACCTGTTCCACATAGCCCATCACTCAGGACCTACCACGACTACCACTCCCAAACAAAAGACACAACTCCACACGCACCACTTCGTCAGAAAACAGTCGCAGCACAGACGCAGCCTAGCGCAAACATAAGGGCCCACCACCACTGCGCTGAGGGGAGTGTATGTCCACCTCTTCCACACAGCCCATCACACACACGCCAACATAAAATACTCCACATACGCACCACTTCGTCAGAAAACAGTTGCAGACAGGCGCAAGCCTAGCTGCAACATGCGGGCCACCACCACTGTGGCCGAGGGGGAGTAGATTTCAACCTGTTCCACATAGCCCATCACACACAAAAAATACTCCACACGCACCACTTCGTCAGAAACAGTTGCAGACAGGCGCAGCCTAGCTGCAAACATGAGGGCCTGTACCACCGTGGCCGAGGGGGAGTAGATTTCAACCTGTTCCACATAGCCCATCACAAACAAAAACAAATCCACACGCACCACTTCGTCAGAAACAGTCGCAGGCAGGCGTAGCCTAGCAGCAAACATGAGGGCCTCCACCACGGTGGCCGAGGGTGAGTGTATGTCCACCTGTTCCACATAGCCCATCACTCGGGACCATGTCTCTTGCACCTTGGGGTGGCCGTTGACATAGATATCCCCGTTGATTTCACCCATCGTCTTGCGCCCAGCCACCACATCCATGAGCGTGGTTTTGCCGGCTCCGGAACCGCCCTGCATGGAGGGACATAAGGGCGTGAAAGGGCGTGATCGTCCAGAGAGCTTTTATTTTCATCTGTAACTGTTTTTTGTTTTTAGACACACAAAACCCAAGCCGTTGATTATTATTTTTATGTCAAATCAACCCCAAACCACCCCGAAATCACCCCGAAACCACACAATCCAGCCAAACTACACCCAAACCCAATACATTTCACTTTAATTTGAAAACAATCAGCTATGCCCCCACCATTAGTGCAGTCAGGCTGTTAGGCTCAACGTGTCCGCTGATTATGTCAAATCATCCCCAAACCACCCCGAAATCACCCCGAAACCACACTCAAACAACACAATCCAGCCAAACTACACCCAAACCCAATACATTTCACTTTAATTTGAAAAACATCGGCCATGCCCCCACCATTAGTGCAGTCAGGCTGTTAGGCGCAGCGTATCCGATGCATCAATCAAATCAACCTCAAACCAGACAGAAACCACCGAAACCACACAGAAACCACACCACAACCACACAATCCAGCCGAACTACACCCAAACCCCATACATTTCATTTTAATTTGAAAAGTCCCTACCATCAGTGCAGTCAGGCTGATAGGCTCTGCGTACCCGCTGATTCCCTTCAGCAACTCCAGACCACATGGAAACCACCGAAACCACACCGAAACCACACAATCCAGCCAAACTACAACCAAACCCCATAAAGAATCAGCCAAGCCCCCACCATCAGTGCAGTCAGGCTGTTAGGCTCAGCGTATCCGCCTGAACGATCGAATCAACCCGAATCCATCAAAACCACACTGAAACCATCGAAACCACACCCAAAATCACACAGTCCAGCCAAACTGTCTCATACACCCATACGGTTAGTTTTAATTAAAAAAAAACAGCGAAGTCCTAACCATTAGTGCAGTCAGGCTGTTAGGCTCAGCGTATCCGCTGAAATGATCAAATGAACCTGAAACCACCAAAACCACACTGAAACCCTCAAAACCACACCCCAAATCACACAATCCAGCCGAACTACACCCAACTCACCAAACCCCATAAAAAATCAGCCAAGCCCCCACCATTAGTGCAGTGCCACACAGTCCAGCCAAACTGTCTAATACAACCAAACCCCATAGAGAATCAGCCATGCCCTCACCATTACTGCAGTCAGGCTGTTAGGCTCAGCGTATCTGCTGATTATGTCAAATCAACCCCGAAACCACACCCAAACAACACAATCCAGCAAACCACGTCCAAACCCAATAAATTTCATTTAAATTTGAAAAACAATAAGCCATGCCCCCACCATTACTGCAGTCAGGCTGTTAGGCTCAGCGTATCCGCTGATTATGTCAAATCAACCCCGAAACCACACCCAAACAACACAATCCAGCAAACTACACCCAAACCCAATAAATTTCATTTAAATTTGAAAAACAATAAGCCATGCCCCCACCATTAGTGCAGTCAGGCTGTTAGGCTCAGCGTATCCGCTGATTATGTCAAATCAACCCCGAAACCACACCCAAACAACACAATCCAGCCAAACTACACCCAAACCCAATAAATTTCATTTAATTTTGAAAAACAATAAGCCATGCCCCCACCATTAGTGCAGTCAGGCTGTTAGGCTCAGCGTATGCGCTGATTATGTCAAATCAACCCCGAAACCACACCCAAACAACACTATCCAGCAAACTACATCCAAACCCAATAAATTTCATTTAAATTTGAAAAACAATAAGCCATGCCCCCACCATTAGTGCAGTCAGGCTGTTAGGCTCAGCGTATCCGCTGATTATGTCAAATCAACCCCGAAACCACACCCAAACAACACAATCCAGCCAAACTACACCCAAACCCATAAAATTTCATTTAATTTTGAAAAAAACAATAAGCATGCCCCCACCATTAGTGCAGTCAGGCTGTTAGGCTCAGCGTATCCGCTGATTATTCAAATCAACCCGAACCACACCGAACAACACAATCCAGCAAACTACATCCCAAACCAATAAATTTCATTTAAATTTGAAAAAAAATAAGCCATGCCCCTACCATTAGTGCAGTCAGGCTGTTAGGCTCAGCGTATGCGCTGATTATGTGTCAATCACCGAAACCACACCCAACAACACACTCCACCAGCCAAACTACACCCACCACATAAAATTTCATTTACTTTTTAAAAAACAATAGCCAAAACACTCGCCTTAGTGCACCCACATTAGTTGGCACAGGTGGCTGTTCGGCTCAGCTATCCGCTGATTCATTGTCAAATCAACCCCGAAACCACACCCAAACCACACCCAAACAACACAATCCAGCAAACTACATCCAAACCCAATAAATTTCATTTAAATTTTGAAAAACATTACGGCCCCATGCCCCCACCATTAGTGCAGTCAGGCTGTTCGGAAAGCACCAAGCCTCGTCAAGGCTTATCAGCTGTATTTCCCTTCAGCAACTCAAGCTGCGCGGTGTGACTGGAGGGAGGACACACTCCACCCCTTGGGCTAGGCCCCCTGGCCTGTGGCGAGCCCCTCCGCAGCCTCTTCCCCTGAGGGGGCATGCGCAGTTGTGGGAGTGGCCCTCAGACTTAGCCTCCCGCTTCCTCATTGCCAAAGGGGCTAGGCTCCCCCCCCGAGGAAGCTGACGGTAGCTGGAGGCAACCCGGGTGTAGTGAGTCACTACACGGGCTGGGGGAGGAAGGGGAAGGGGCAGTCTAACCAGGGGTCTTCCATGTTATGTATTTTGGGCTCGCCGTTTATGCTGTACTGATTGTGGTGTCCTGAATAAGCAAAACAGCGGCCTGGTGGACACCTTTTTAACCGCGACAGCGTGGCATTAGGAGGACTGCTGCTCGAGAAGAAGGGACAGCTAGGGCTGTCTTGCGAAGAGAGTCGATGCTCCCGCACTTACCGAATTTGCGGAATAGAGATGCAATGGGCGAAGCCGACTACCGCCCACCTATAGCGGGCGCGAGGCCGGACCGCCTGGCCACTTCCCTTCAGGTCTTAATTACACCGGGGCGCACGTATGCGCAAGTGGACCCCCGGGTGCCACTACTTCACCTTAAGGGGCACCAGCGAGCGAAGGAGACGCGGCTAGAGACGTAGTATCTTTGGAAATTCAATCTTGTGAGTCGGTTAACGGCTTCCGCCATCTGCTTTACGTGGTTCCGAATTGGTTCTCCACAAACACCCCCCCTCACTCGCGCGCAGACCGACCTTTTTCTAAACGGTTCAATTCAACTTTTGGGGCTGGGTGCGAACAGGTCTTTTTTGGTACGCATCGGACTCCGCGACGTCGACAGCGGTCTCGAGAAAGGGTTGGGGTCCGTCAATATAGTCGTTGAGGATCAGGCCAAGCACCGGCCAGCCCCCACGGAACGCTGAGCCCGCTGTGCTCTTGGTCCCGATCTTATGGTCTCCTGTGACCCATAAGAGCCCGTCCTCACGACAAATCTCATGGGCCTGCTTTGCCCCGGTCTTACTACTGTGGCAGCCGAGGCACCGCCCTAGGAAGCTCCTGTGCTGCTGTGCTCAAGTCTCCTATAAGTGGCCAAGCCTCCTTGGGACCTCCGGAGTCTGATTATGGCCTTTCCCTACTCGGAATTTGTGAAGCATGATCGCACAAATCTTTGCAACATCAGACGCAATTGGATTCTGCGGATACTTCTGCAACCATTGGAGACACAGATTTCATGGTCCGGCGGCAGTTTTCAGAATGAGGCGTAAGGGGTAGCTTAGCACTGGCTCTGCCACCGTCTGCTGCCGAAACCGAAACCATGGGCACCAAGGGGTTTGACGCGGTTTCGCCGGTTTCAGTCGGTTTGTTAGTCCCTTTCACCAAACAAGCCAGCCCTACCAGGCCCCACTCGGCCATCAGCCTCACTCGTATTCGAATTCGAATTGTGGAATTTTGAAGCCGGTGCTACCACCACGACAACCGAAAACCCTGCTCCGCAGCTGTGTTTCTCGCTAGGCTTGCATCGGGTTTCGGAGCCGCTGAAAGTAAGCTGAATTTCGGCTTGTGTACGCTGGGTTGCCACGAGATACGCTGCATGGCACCACATTATATTTGTATGGTTGTTTGTTTGTATGTGTGTTGAGGGCAAGCCACGAAGTATTCGGTACCTGTGTGGCATTTTTCTATCATTTTATTTAGCATTTATGCAAAGCATGGCATCACATGTATGTTTGTATGTTTGTATGTTCGTATGTTTAATGAGGGTTAGCCACCAGTACCTGCCGTAACACACTTTTTGTTTAGCATATGTATATATATATATATATATAGTACTTATAATATATATAATATAACTATACTATATATAATAAATATACGATACTATACATAGCATGCATGGCTATCACCATGTTTGTTGGCATGTTGGCATGTTCGGTATGTTTGTTTGTTTGTTGGTTTGGTTTGGTTTGGTTCTTGGTTTGGGTTTGGTTTGGTATTGCTTGGTTTTGGTTTGGTTTGGGGGGGGAGGGGGGGGGGGCAGGTAGAGAGTGTCCAACTGCTCACACGCGCTACACTACTCCACGTCATAAACTCATCCATCAATTCAATTGCACAAGGGCCACATACAAACATACATACATCTGATCTGATCTGACCTGATTGCATCTGATCTAATCTGGACCTGAACCTGATCTGATACTCTCACACACCTGATGCTCTTGAAGGACCAGCGTAATGGGCTGGAAGGACAGTGTTCATGATATGCCTTGAATAACACGAGTAAATGGGCTGAAACAGAAAAAACTTGGCGACTCACACACCCACACCCACCCACCTACAAACACACACACACAGGTGGTCATGGCACACCTGATATGCTTGAATACACGAGTAATGGGCCAACAGAACTCAGTGCCTCACACCGACCCACCTACAAACAAACACTCACGTGGTAAACACCCACACTAAAACACACTACTAAACCCCACACTAAACACCCACGTGGTTAAACACCCTTTCACACTAAACACCAAAACACTAAAACACCGCACAACTAAACACCCACGTGGTAAACACCCACACTAAACCACCCACGAGGTAAACACCCCACACTACCACACCCACTAAAACAACCCACTAAACACCCACTAAAAACACCCACCACTAAACACCCCACACTGAACACCCACACTAAACACCCACGTGGTAAACACCCACACTAAGCACCCACACTAAACACCCACGTGGTAAACACCCACACACTAAACAACCCACACTAAAACACCCGCGTGGTAAACACCACCATCACACTAAACACCCACGTGGTTAACGCCCACACTAAACACCCACACTAAACACCCACACTAGACACCCACTAAACACCCACGTGGTTAAACGCCCACACTAGTTAACGCCCACACTAAAACACCCTGGACCTAAACACCCCCCACGCCAAACAACCCCCACTAAACACCCCCACTAAACACCACTAAACACCCACGTGGTTAAAAACGCCCACACTAAACACCCACACACTAAACACACCACTAAACACACACACTAAACACCTCACTAAACAACCCACACTAAACACCCACGCTAAAAGACCCACACTAAACCACCCACTGCTAAACACCCACACTAAACACCCACGCTAGAAATTACCACTTCACACTAAAACACCTTACTAAACACCCACGCTTAAACACCCACGACTAGAGTTGACCACTAAACACCCGCCACTCAAACACCCACGTGATTTAACGCCCACACTAAACACACCACGCGTAAACACCCACACTAAACACGCCACTACCAAACACCCACACCTAAACACCCACTAAACTCCCACACTACACACCCAACGTGAGTTAAACACCTACACTAACACCCAAAAACACCAACCCACCCTACAAACACACACTTACATCGGTAATAACACACCTGATGCTCTTTGAACGAACACGTTAATGGGCTAGTGGCTTGGAAAAAGGGCAGCGTCATGATATGCATGGGGCGCTATTTATATACCCCTGTGTCCAATGTCATTATATCTGATCTGATCTGACCTGATATGTGCAAATCTCTGATGGTAATCTGACCTGACCTCTGATTTGATAGATACTCTCACACACACCTGATGCTCTTGAAGACCAGCGTAATGGGCTGGAAGGACAGTGTCATGATATAGCCTTGAATCCACGAGTAATGGGAAACTGCGACTAGAAACTTGGGGACTCACACACCCACACCCACCCACCTACCAAACACCCGACCACACAGGTGGTCTGGCACACCTGATATGCTTGAATACACGAGTAATGGGCCAACAGACTCAGTGCCTCGACACCGACCCACCTTACAAACACAAACACTCACGTGCGTAAACACGAACTAACACCCCACTAAACACCCACTAAACACCCACACTAAACACACCTAAGCACGGTAAACACACTCATTAAACAACCACATAAACACCCACACTTATACACCTCGACCTGTGGTAAACACCCACACTAAACACCCACCGTGGTTTTAAACACCCACACTAAAACACCTACTACACCCACACTAAACACCCACACTAAACACCCACACTAAACACCCAAATTAAAACACCCACGTGGTAAATTCACCCACTACTAAAGCACGGGTGGCCCGTGGTACACGCCCTACACCACGTGGTGTGTAGATCCCCCAAGGCCAGTGGCTCCAACCCACACTAAACACCGACACTAACACCTGCCGACGAACATACTAAACACCCACGTGAGCTACCACACTAAAACGCGCCACTATAAACACCCACACACTAAACACCGCACCTAACACCACACTAAACACAACCACTACGTTGGTAAACACCCACACTAAACACCCACGTGGTTAACGCCCACATAAACACCCACACTAAACACACACTAACACCACACGCACACTAAACACCACTATAAACGAGCCACCACGTGGTTAAGCCCACACTAAACACACTAAAACGACCCTTAGACAGCCACTAAACAACGCCTAAACACCCACACTAACACCCACTAACGACTTACCCACCACTAAACACCCACACTAAACACCCACGGAAAACACCCAGCACACCACGCTAAACACCCACTAAAACCCCACGCTAAACACCCACACATAAACACCCACTAAACACCCACGGCTACACCCACCACTAAAACACCCACACTAAACACCCACACTAAAACACCCAACCTGGTTAGAACGCCCCACACTAAAACGCCCACACTAAACAACCCACTAACACCCACCACTAACACCACAACACCACGTATGGAACCCCACACCACGTGGTTAACGCCACACTAAACACCCACACTAAAATCACCCTAAACCACCCACACTATAACACCCACACTAAACACCCACTAAACACCCACTAAACACCCACGACTAAACACCCACACATAAACACCCACGCTAAACACCCACACTAAACACCCACTAAAACACCCACGCTAATTATACACCCACACTAAACACCACTAAGACACCCGCACTAAACACCCGACGTGGTTAACGCCCACACCAAACACGCCACACTAAACACCCACTAAAGCACCCCCCCACGCTAAACACCCACACTAACACCACGACTAAACACCCACTAAACACCCACACTAAACACCCACTAAACACCCACACTACACACCCACGTGGTTAACACCTACACTAAACACCCACACCAACCCACCTACAAACACACACTCACATGGTAATAACACACCTGATGCTCTTGAAGAAAGCGTTTATGGGCTGGAAGGCAGCGTCATGAGATATGCATGGGCGCCCCTATTCATACCCCTGTAGTTCCAATACTCATTATCTGATTTGATCTGACCTGAATTGCATCTGAATATAATCTGACCTTGACCTGATCTGATACTTCTCACACACCTGATGCTCTTGAAAGACCAGCGTAATGGGCTCGGAAGGACAGTGTCATGATATGCTTGAGATACACCACGAGTAAATGGGCTGACAGAACTTGTGCGAACTCACACACCCCCCACACCCACCCACCTTTTACAAACACACACACACACAGGTGGTCATGGCCACAACCTGATATGCTTGAATACACACGAGTAATGGAGCCAACAGAACTCAGTGCCCACACCGAGCCCACCTACACACACAAACACTCACGTGGTAAACACCCACACTAAACACCCACTAAACACCCACACTAAACACCCACGTGGTAAACACCCACACTAAACACCAACACTAAACACCCACACTAAACACCCACACTAAACACCCACCGAGGTAAACACCCACACTAAAACAACCAACTAAAACACCCACACTAAACACCCCCACTAAACACCCACCTAAACACCCACACTGAAACACCCACACTAAACACCCACGTGCGTACACCCACAATTACTAAACACCTTCACGTGGTAAACACCCCACCTAAACCACCCGCGTTGGTACAACACCCACACTAAGCACCCAACGTGTTAACGCCCACACTTAAACACCACACAAACACCCACACTAAACACCCACGTGTGTAACCGCCCACGACTATAAACGCCCACACTAAACACCCCACTAAAAACACCCACTAAACACCACCAAGCTATACACACAACTAAATCACACACCACCACCACACTGGTAAACACAACTAACGCCCCACACTAACACCCACACTGGTTAAACGCCCACGTGACTTAAACGCCCACACTAAACACCCACGTGGTTAACGGCCCACGCCATAATAGCTAAACACCCACTAAACTACCCAACAACCCACGTTAAACACCCACACTAAATCCGCCCACGACTAAACTAAACACCCCACACTAAACACCCACTAAACACCCACGCTAACACCCACACTAAAACACCCACACCTTAACACCCACAACTAAAACACCCACGAACGCGCCACTAAAATCACCCACACTAAACACCCACCACCCACCACGAAACACCCCACACTAAACACCCACTAAACAACCCACGTGGTTACGCCACGACCGCAAACACCCACCACTAAACCACACGTAACACCCACACTAACACTCACTACGCCACTAAACACCCACATAAACACCCACATGCACGCGCAAGAGATTGAAACACCCACTAAACCGTGGGTTGAAGCCACACTAAATCGCCCCATTAACACATGCCACAAAATAATACACCCAACTAAAACACCCACTAAACACGCGCTTAAACGGTGTTAACGCCCACTAAACACCCACACTAAACACCACACCCAACTAAACACCCGCACCACTACACTAATACACCCTACAAAACACGCACACTAAACTACACCCACTAAACACCCCCAACACACCACACAAACTAAACCACCAACCACGCTAAAACACTCACCCACACACACACTCACAAACACCCCCACCTAAACACACCACATTAAAAAACCCGCACGAAATACACCCAACGGGATGGTTAACGCCCACTCGACACCAAACACCACACTAAACACCCATCTGAACACCCACGCTAAACACCCACACTAACACCCACTAAACACCCACAAACACCCACACTACACACCACACGTGGTTAACACCTGCATCCACTAAACACCCCAATCACCAAACCACCATTCGACAAAACACCTCACACTCAACACTCCGGTAATAACACACCTGATGCTCTTGAAGAACAGCGTTATGGGCTGGAAGGGCAGCGTCATGATATGCATGGGCGCTACTTCATACCCCTGTAGTCCAATGTCATGATCTGACCTGATCTGACCTGATTGCATCTGATCTGACCCGACCTGATCTGATACTCTCACACACCTGATATATTTTTGGTAAGACCAGCGTAATGGGCTGTCATATTCAAGGCCATCAGCAGTGTCATGATATGACTGGGCATTGCTAATACTTCATACCCCTGTAGTCCAATGTCAAGATGATCTGACCTGATCTGATCTGATCTGAATTGGCATCTGATCTGACCCACCGATCTGATACTCTCACGCACCTGATATTTTTGAAGGACCAGCGTAATGGGCTGGAAGGGCCATAGTGTTCATGAATATGACTTGGGCGCATACTTCATACCCCTCTAGTCCAATGTCATGATCTGACCTGATCTGATCTGATCTGATTGCATCTGATCTGACCCGACCTGATACTCTCACGCACCTGATATTTTTGAAGACCAGCGTAATGGGCTGGAAGGGCAGTGTCATGATATGACTGGCGCTACTTCAGAGATACCCCTCTAGTCCAATGTCATGATCTGACCTGATCTGATCTGAGATTGCATCTGATCTGACCCCCATTTTCTGATACTCTCACGCACCTGATATTTTTGAAGACCAGCGTAATGGGCTGGAAGGGCAGTGTCATGATGTGCATGGGCGCTACTTCATACCCCTCTAGTCCAATGGAAATGCTCTTGTCTAGCTGCCAGGGAGCTACCGCATGCAGTACAGTTTGATGGTACGTCAGCCGGCGGGGGTCCGATACGGAGTGAATTGGGGCTGAAACCGGATGGATAGAGGGTTGGAAATCTGGCTCAACTTCCTGCGTAGGGTTTGGGGTTGTACAACGACTTTAAGGATGGACAGAGGGTTGGAAATCTACCTCAACTAGGGTTTAGGGTTGAAGGTTTGGGGTTGAGGTTTTGGATTGGATGGATAGAGGTTCGGAAATCTACCTGAACTTCCGGCGTAGGGTTTGGGGTTCAAGGTTTGGGATTGAGACTTTGGTTGGATGGACAGAAAGTTGGAAATCTTCCTCAACTTCCTGCCCGAGCGGTTTGGGGTTCAAGGTTTGGGTTGGAATGGATAGAGGGTTTGGAAGGATAGAGGGTTGGATGGATAGAGGGTTGGATAGATAGAGGGTTGGAAATCTACCTCAACTTCATGCGTAGGGTTTGAGGTTAAAGGTTTGGGGTTGAGGCTTAAGATTGGATGGATAGAAGTTCGGGAATCTACCTCAACTTCCCGTCTAGGGTTTGGGGTTGAGGCTTTGGGTTATGAAATCTAAATTTAATTTTTTTACCCATTTTTTAATTTTAATTTGAAGTTGAAGCACCCAAATCCACCCTCTCAATCTACCCTCACCACCCTCACCCCACTTGCCTTAAATGCGTATGTTTTTTACTGTGCAAGTGTAGGCCAAATAGGCTGAAGGGACTTGCCCAACCGTGATAGGAAGGGACTTCCAAAGACTAGAACTCCATCCCAAACGTTCCACGCACCCACCCACACTCTCCACACACCCACCCTCACCCCCCACCCTTCCCACCACTACACTTCTATTCCACCCCATCACCCACCCCACAAACCCAACCCACCCACTGGATCGAAGTGAGATGAAATCTGGGCAAATACTAAACGGCATTCAAGAGGGTTGCAGAGAGTGCGCGGCTAATCCACCCTCTCCACCCACCCACCCTCTCCACCCGCCACCCTCTCCACCCTCCTCTCCACCCTCTCCACCCGCCCTCTCTCACCCACCCTACCACCCTCCCTCCCGATGATGATCACCCTCTCCACCCACCCACCCTCTCCACCACCCTACCACCCTCCCTTCCAACCTCACCACCCACCACCCTCTCCACCACGACCACTACCACCCTCTCCTCCCCCGACCCTCCACCCACCCACCCTACCACCTACTCCCCCTCCCCGACATCCTCCACCCACCCACCCTCTCCCACCCCACCCCTCCTCACCATCTCTCCACCCACCCTACCCACCCCTCCCCACCCTCTCCACCACCCTACCACACCCTCTCCACCACCTCTCCCATCCCACACCCTCCTCCACCCACCCACCCTAAACCCTCCCTCCCACCTCTCCACCCACCACCCTCTCCACCCAACCATTCCTCCCTCTCCCACCCACCCTACCACCCTCCCTCTCCACCCAACCACCCTCTCCACCCACCCTATCACCCTCCCTCCCCACCCTCTCCACCCACCCTACCACCTTCCCTCCCCACCCTCTCCACCCACCCACCCTCTCCACCCACCCTACCACCTTCCCTCCCCACCTCTCCACCCAACCACCCTCTCCACCCACCCTACCACCTTCCCTCCCCACCCTCTCCCCCAACCACCCTCTCCACCCACCCTACCACCCTCCCTCCCCACCCTCTCCACCCACCCACCCTACAACCCTCCCTCCCCACCCTCTCCACCCACCCTCCCTTCCCACCCACCCACCCACCCTCTCCACCCACCCTACCATCCTCCCTTCCCACCCTCTCCACCCACCCTACCACCCCTCCCTCCCCACCCTCTCCACCCACCCACCCTCTCCACCCACCCTATCCACCCACCCAACCCACTCCAGGATCGAAGTGGATGACTGGACTACTGACAGAATTTGGTTGCAAGACGGTTGCAGAGAATGGGCGTGCTAACCCACCCACACTCTCCACCCACACACACACTCCACCCTCCCACCCTCCCTCTCCACCCTCACCCCCACCCTTTCCACCCACCCTCTCCACCCTTTCCACCCACCCACCGTCTCCACCCACACTCTCCACCCACCCCGATACACTCCACCCTCCCACCCTCCCTCTCCACCCTCACCCCACCCTTTCCACCCACCCTCTCCACCCTTTCCACCCACCCACCGTCTCCACCCACACTCTCCACCCACCCGATACACTCCACCCTCCCACCCTCCCTTCTGCCACCCTCACCCCCACCCGCTCCACCCACCCTCTCCACCCGCTCCACCCACCCACCGTCTCCACCCACACTCTCCACCCACCTGATACACTCCACCCTCCCACCCTCCCTCTACACCCTCACCCCCACCCTTTCCACCCACCCTCTCCACCCACCCTCCGTCTCCACCCACACTCTCCACCCACCCGATACACTCCACCCTCCCACCCTCCCTCTCCACCCTCACCCCCACCCGCTCCACCCACCCGCTCCACCCTTTCCACCGTCTCCACCCACCAACCCACTCACTGGACTGAAATGAATGACTGGGCCACTAACAGCATTCAAGAATGATCCAGAGTGTGGTGGGCTAATCCACCCTCTCCACCCTCTCCACCCTCACCACCCACCCTTCCCACCCACCCTCTCCACCCACCCACCCAACCCACTCACTGGACTGAAATGGAAGACTGGGCCACTGACAGCATTCAAGAAGGTTGCAGAGTGTGGCGTGTCAATCTCCATCCTGGCCCTGATCCTGGGAAGCCTGCGGGATGTAGAAATACGTAAATAAATACATAAAGAAAGAAATACGCAGATTGCTATGCATATACATACAAATAAACATAGTGGCGTGCTAATATCTATCCTGGCCCTGATCCTAGGAAGCCTGTGGGACGCATAATTGAATAAATATATAAATAAATACATATATATATATATATATATATATATAAATAAATAAATAAATAAATAAATACAAACATAAATTAACAAATGCATACAGAAATAAAGAAATACGCAGATTGCTATGCATATACATACAAATAAACATAGTGGCGTGCTAATCGCCATCCTGGGGAGCCTGTGGGATGCATAACTGAATAAATACATAAATAAATAAATACATATTTAAATAAATACACAAATAAATACATAAATACGTAAATATATACATAAAGAAAGAAATACGCAGATTGCATATACATACAAGTAAACATAGTGGCGTGTCAATCTCCATCCTGGCCCTGATCCTGGGGAGCCTGCGGGATGCATAAATAAATAAATAAATACATAAATACGTAAATATATACATAAAGAAAGAAATACGCAGATTGCATATACATACAAGTAAACATAGTGGCGTGCTAATCGCCATCCTGGCCCTGATCCTGGGGAGCCTGTGGGACGCATAACTGAATAAATATATAAATAAATACATACATATATAAATAAATAAATACAAACATAAATTAACAAATACATAGAGAAATAAAGAAATACGCAGATTGCTATGCATTTACACACAAGTAAACATTGTGGCGTGCTAATCTCCATCCTGGCCCTGATCCTGGGGAGCCTGTGGGACGCATAAATACATAAATATATAAATAAATACATGTATAAATAAATAAATAAATAAATACAAACATAAATGAACAAATAAATACAGAAATAAAGAAATACGCAGATTGCTATGCATATACATACAAGTAAACATAGTGGCGTGCTAATCGCCATCCTGGACCTGATCCTTGGTATATCCTGGATACATGATGTGCATTGCATGGCATGGCAATGCATGGCAGTGCATGGTATGGCAATGCATGGCAATGCATGGTATGGCAATGCATTGCATGGCAATGCACGGCAATGCATGGTATGGCAATGCATGGTATGGAAATGCATGGTATGGCAATGCATGGTATGGCAATGCATGGTATGGCAATGCATGGTATGGCAATGCATGGCACGGCAATGCATGGTATGGCAGTGTAGTTATTATAATATGCACAACAAATAAAATACAATACAATACCTGTGTGAATTGCAGTGCAGTGCAGTACAGCAGTACAGCAGTAAGCAGAACAAATGCAATACAATACCTTAGTGACACAGAACTGTGCTGGTCCGAAGCGTCCGCAGGTGGCGCGACCTGCCATGCACAGTGGTAAGCAGAACAAATACAGTACAATACAATAGCTTTGTGACACAGAACTGTGCATTGCAGTGCAGGACATCATTACAGCGACAAGCTGAAAAAATACAATAAAATACCTGTGTGATTGCATGGCATTGCAGTGCAGAATTGTACATCATAACAGTGGTACGAAAAAGCACAACAAATGCAATACAATTCCTTAGTGACACAGAACTGTGCTGGTCCGAAGCGTCCGCAGGTGGCGTGGCCTGCCGTGCACCGTGGTAAGCAGAACAAATAAACTACAATACCTTTGTGACGCAGAACTGTGCTGGCCTGAGGCCTCCACAGGTGGCGTGGCCTGCCGTGCACAGTGCTGCGGGGCCGAAACTCTGGCAGGTGGCGTGGCCTGCCTTGCCCTGTGCTGTGGCGCCGAAGCGCTGGCCGGTGGCGTGGCCTGCCCTGCCCTGTGCTGCGGGGCCAAGGTGCTGGCAGGTGGCTTGGGCTGACCGAGTTCAAAGCTATCAAAGCTAGAGCCATTATCACCTGGGGCATCAGCTAAGGGAGATATCTGGGGCGTTGATTGTATTGGGGCTGTGGGAACTAGAGGTTGCCAGGACCTCTTTTCCACCCCACCGCCCTGTGCGTGTGGATGAAGAGGGGGCCGTGAGGGTCCACCACCCAAACCAGTGCACATAGGAAACTCACCGAGTGGGTTGCCTATGGGACTGGCCTTGCTCCCCACCCCCTGGCCAACATCCCCGTGGCTTATGATCCAATTTGAATTTGAATTTGAATTTGAATTGGCTTCACTTGGCTGAGACGCTGCCCCACTGACCAGAGCGTTCGCATCGCTCAATCTAGGGTTTGCAACGCTCCTCCAGGGGTTGGGTGATCCGGGTTGAGAACTGGCCCAAGGGTTCAGGTGACTAATCCTAGGAGATGGGACACTAGGGTTCCCATCAGTACTAGCGTTCCTAACACTCTACCCTGGGTTTGTCTCACTCAGCCCGGGGTTCCCGTCGCTCATTAACGAAATGCCCAACCTAGATCTGGAGCTGGGCATGTTCATGGCTGAGATGTTGGCCCTAGCTGGTGCCACCAGGAGCGACATGTTGGAGTGTCTTGAGAGATGTTCCGTGCTGGGGTCAGAGGTGGGGCTGGGGTAGGTTGGGGCTATGAAAAGGTTGGGGAGGGAGGGGAGCGGGAGGGGTGGGCAGATTGGTTGGCGCGGTACTCTGCGACGAGGCGCTCTTGTCGCTCTTGCAGAGCCAGTTCAAGACGCTCGTCTGCTGCCACCCTGGCACGCTGCACTGCCTCCTCGTCTGCCACCCTGGCGATGCGCTTCTCACCGTTGAGGTACTGTGTTAGGGTTTGGGGTTGGGTTTTAGAGCGTGCTGGTGTGGGGGTTGGAGTTTGGATCTTAGGGTTGGGGGGTAGAGGTTGAAGATATGCTGCCACCCTGGCACGCTGCACTGCCTCCTCGCCTGCCACCCTGGCGATGCGCTTCTCACCGTTCAGGTACTGCGTTAGGGTTTGGGATTGGGTTTTAGAGTGCGCTGGTGTGTGGGCAAGGGTTTGGATTGTAGGGTTAGGGGGGTAGAGGTTGAAGGTATGCTGCCACCCTGGCACGCTGCACTGCCTCCTTGTCTGCCACCCTGGCGATGCGCTTCTCACCGTTGAGGTACTGCGTTAGGGTTTGGGGGTGGGTTTTAGAGTGCGCTGGTGTGGGGGCTGGAGTTTGGATTTTAGGGTTGGGGGGTAGAGGTTGAAGGTATGCTGCCACCTTGGCACGCTGCACTGCCTCCTTGTCTGCCACCCTGGCGATGCGCTTCTCACCGTTTAGGTACTGCGTATTTAGAGAGAAGTCGGTACTGAAATTTAGAGAGAAGTCGGTACTGAAATTTAGAGAGAAGTCGGTACTGAAATTTAGAGAGAAGTCAGTACTGAAATTTAGAGAGAAGTCGGTACTGAAATTTAGAGAGAAGTCGGTACTGCGTATTTAGAGAGAAATCGGTACTGAAATTTAGAGAGAAGTCGGTACTGAAATTTAGAGAGAAGTCGGTACTGAAATTTAGAGAGAAGTCGGTACTGAAATTGAGAGAGAAGTCGGTACTGAAATTTAGAGAGAAGTCGGTACTGAAACTTAGGGAGAAATCGGTACTGAAATTTAGAGAGAAGTCGGTACTGAAATTTAGAGAGAAATCGGTACTGAAATTTAGAGAGAAGTCGGTACTGAAATTTAGAGAGAAGTCGGTACTGAAATTTAGAGAGAAGTCGGTACTGAAATTTTAGGGAGAAGTTGGGGATTATGTTGATTCTGCATGGGGGGAGGGGGAGGGAGGGGGGGGGGGGGGGGGGGGGGGGGGGGGGTAAAGTAAGGAGGGGAAGGGGGGGCAAGCGTTTGGGGAAATATCTTGACGTGTATGCCAAGGGGGAGATGGGGGGTGCGGGTGGGGTAGGGGGTACATACAAGGACGTAACCCGTTCCGTTACCCAGACAAGAACTCAGGGCCTGGGTGGGTGGCCAACGGCCACATGGGCTACCGTACTAGTACATACATACCATCCAGGAACTGTTGGCGGAGCCCCCCCTTCTTGGCAGAGCCCCCCCTTCATGTTGGCGGAGCCCCCCCTTCATGTTGGCGGAGCCCCCCCCCTCTTGGCGGAGCCCCCCCTTCATGTTGGCGGAGCCCCCCCTTCTTGGCGGAGCCCACCCTTCTTGGCGGAGCCCCCCCTTCATGTTGGCGGAGCCCCCCCCCTCTTGGCGGAGCCCCCCCTTCTTGGCGGAGCCCCCCCTTCATGTTGGCGGAGCCCCCGCTTCATGTTGGCGGAGCCCCCCCTTCATGTTGGCGGAGCCCCCCCTTCATGTTGGTTGAGCCCCCCCTTCTATGTGAGTGATTGGTATTGTGTATGTATGTATGTATGTATGTATGTATGTATGTATGTATGTATATGTGTGTGTGTGTTTGTGTGTGTATGTGTGTGTGTGTATTTGTGGGTGTATGTGTGTGTGTGCTTGTGTGTGTATGTGTGTGTGTGTGTGTGTATGTGTGTGTGTGTTTGTGTGTGTATGTGTGTGTGTGTTTGTGTGTGTATGTGTGTGTGTGTTTGTGTGTGTATGTGTGTGTGTGTTTGTGTGTGTATGTATGTGTGTTTGTGTGTGTATGTATGTGTGTTTGTGAGTGTATGTATGTGTGTTTGTGTGTGTATGTGTGTGTGTGTTTGTGTGTGTATGTGTGTGTGTGTGTTTGTGTGTGTATGTGTGTGTGTGTTTGTGTGTGTATGTGTGTGTGTGTGTTTGTGTGTGTGTGTTTGTGTGTGTATGTGTGTGTGTTTGTGTGTGTATGTGTGTGTGTGTTTGTGGGTGTATGTGTGTGTGTGTTTGTGTGTGTATGTGTGTGTGTGTGTTTGTGGGTGTATGTGTGTGTGTTTGTGTGTGTATGTGTGTGTGTGTTTGTGTGTGTATGTGTGTGTGTGTTTGTGGGTGTATGTGTGTGTGTGTTTGTGTGTGTATGTGTGTGTGTGTGTTTGTGGGTGTATGTGTGTGTGTCTTTGTGGGTGGGTGTTGGTGAGTGGGCGGATGGGGCTAGAGCAGACTTAGGCATGGTCGCTGAATTTCCAACAGACTTCGAGGTAGTTGCCGCACTCTGCCTATGTGCGCATTTGCGTGAGTGACTGTTTTTGGCGGTTCCCCCCTTTCTGGGGGGCGGGAGCCTCCATGTTTACCCATTTGTCCGTCCATCCATCCATCCATCCGTCTGACCGTGATGAAGCCCGACATGTCAGTCAACGGTCTCGTAACTAACTCGCTTCCGTTGCCACCAGTCGCTCCCTCGCGATCACTCTCCGCCATTTTTAGCGTCGCAGGTGACGCTGCATAGAACTTGTTTTCATTTTTGTAGCTTAATAGTTTTAGGCCTTCTCTACCAGGGGCTTTATTTTTTATTTTATTGATTTTAGGGCCATGTCACATTTAGGGTCATTTACTGTAGCACTGCAAATGGTCATTCATGGTCATTTAAGGCCAAAACCTTTTTGTACAGCTATTTGAGCCAAAACGGGGTCAAAGTTAGTGATCTTTATGAATATGGGGGGAAATCTCTGGTACAATCCATGCCGTACGTACCGCAAGTGCCAGAGTGCTACAAGGGCAGTACAAAACATGGCAAAGACGTACTGGAATACGATGCCGATCCACATCCAGAGCCTTGTCATTTTTTGTGTGCCGTTTATGACCAAAACCTTTCTGTACAGCTATGTGAGCCTAAACGGGGTCAAAGTTAGTGATATTAATGAATATAGGGGAAAATCTCGGGTACAATCCATGCCGTACGTACCGCAATTGCAAGCGTACTAAGGGCAGTACAAAGCATGGCGAAGACGTACTGGAATACGATGCCAATCCACATCCAGAAGGTGGTGGTTTGAAACCCAAAGTGCTCCATTGACTGAACCCCGAGGGTCTTGCCGTCTTCTCCCGAGATTTCCGACCACCTGCAAATTGGAAATGTGATGTACGAAAATGATATAAGTGATCATAAATGTGTTAAAAAATAAAACATATACACATATACAGAATCTAAACAGAATTTATATAATATATATAAAAAATATATATAAATAAATGCCAGGGGGTGGGGGTGGGTGGGTGGGGGGGGGGCAAAACAAAAGTGAAATACACCATCACAAAAAAGTGCTGAGGCACCCTTCTGCCGACCCCCCCCCCCCCCGGCTCCGGAACCCACTGGACAGCCACTATCTCAGCCACCACTTAGTGTTATGGTGTCTAAATAGGCTCATTTAACAGGGGTTTAAAAGGCCTATCGGTTGATAAATGCATGTATGTGGTGTTGCCTTCTTCTCCCAAGGTTTCAGACCACCTGCAAATTGCAAATGTGATGATAACCGATACATAACATTAACGATAATCTGTGCAGATCTGTGTGGTGAAAAAAAAGAGTCTTGCCTCCTTCTCCCAAGGTTTCAGACCACCTGCAAATTGCGAATGTGATGATAAACAATACATGATATTAATGATAATCTGTGCAGATCTGTGCAGTGTTTCATTTTTCGAAGACAGATCTGACATTAGCTTCCAATTACAACGCCAGGCGTTCAATAATCAGGTGATGTCCAGGTCCAAACGCGAGGAGGAAGGCACCCTCTGCGATGCGCTCAGGGTGGTTCTTGAGAGGGACGCCAATCTCGGCCCAGACGATCATCTCCTGTGCTCCAAGGCCAGAGAGACCTGCAGGCTTGTGTGCTCGAGTATTCGCAAGGACGTCGAGGCCTACACTCAACGCCTGACGCTGCAATTCAAGGTTAGCGACTGGGGCTGCTAAAGTGCTACACCTTAGCATCGGGCATCTGATGCTGTACCTTACGGCCCGAATCCTTATCAGAATCATGTGACTGCCTCATTCCATGGGTGAGTGTTCAAATAGATTATCCACGATTAAAGCGACATGCTTTTTGCAACACTGCTGTTTGTGCATGGACCCTATCTATCAGGAGGGCCTGGTAGCTCAGATGGGTCGGTGCTTCTCCTTGGATGTATTGATGATCATACTGCCACTTAATCTGTCTAATGACCGTTTGGGCATGTGTGCTTGTGATCGGATTGAAGCACCGCAGCTGCTTGTCTACTTTGTAACTGTATCCAGGGGTAGGGTCCAGGATGGCGCACACCATGGCATCCTCAGAATCCCCACGTAGGGAGTAGTCAAAATTCAGTTCTGCCACCTCCTTGGGTTTAGTAGGTACACTAGTTACCCTTCACCTTTGCAGGGGGTAGCCTAAAATTGGAGTTCTCATTATTCTAAACTAGTCGGTAGCGGGGCAGTTTTCTCCCCACTCACAAATTCTCACACACACATTTATATACCAACCCACCTCACACCAACCGCCACGCAAATATCTCCCCCACCCCACCCCCCACCCCACCCCACCCCACCCCCCACACACACACGGCGAATATTTGTAACGTGTGTCAGGCCTCGGGGGCAAATTTGTGGAAGGCAATACATTAACAAATTATACAATTGTACGTACTATTAGGGTACGCCATGACAGGTTAGGTTGTAAAAGCACAAACACACACACATTATACAACCCATACATGTTCCTCACCTTTAATGTCATTGATTGCAGCTCAGGTTAGGTTGTAAAAACACACACACACAAATTATACAACCTATACATGTTCTTAACCCCAAATTCCAATGATTGCAGGGAAAGGGAGACTTCAGTGTGTTTAAATGCAAAGCTGGTAAATACATTGTCAGCAGCAATGAAAACGGTAAGGACGCCTCCCCGAGCCCCCCCGCCGGTACAACAATTGTTTGGGGTTCAGTATATCAGTTTTTTGTTTTGTTTTAGCCCCTCCTGTCATGGTTGAGCAAGTCTCTTTATACTATTTGGCCTACCCCTGCACACGTTTTTAAATTGTCTCATCTGCATAGTATGGTCCCTGGTTTCCGTGGGTATCGCACAGGGGGACTTGGAATGAGAAGACGGTGAGCAGCCCAGAGTTGGCTGAAAAACCACGTATCAATCCAATCCAATCTACCCCTGGACTGTAACAACATACGTACATACACACATCCTAGGGGACTGATTAACTCTCGGATGTATGGCCTGGTACTGCAAGTTCCGTTAGCCTACTAGGCTGCCCCTGGACTGTAACATGCATACAACGCATTTCAATTATGTGCTTACCCAGTAGTGTGGCGCACCAGTGCTTATACTTTCCAATCGCACTCCATCCGCAGATGGTGAGCAGCTTGAAGGCTGGGAGACGTTGGCATCCACCCAACAAAGAGAGCTAAACAACCTCTAAATTCTCCTCGCTAACATGGCTCACATGACCTCTCTCACATGGCTGGCTGCAGAACCTCCTTGATTAGGACCCTCCTTGATTAGGACCCTCCTTGCTTTTCAACCACACAATGTCTAAATTATCCTCGCTAACATGGCTCACATGACCTCTCTCACATGGCTGGCCGCAGAACCTCCTTGATTAGGACCCTCCTTGCTTTTCAACCACACAATGTCTAAATTCACCTCATTCACATGCCTGGCTGCAGAACTTACCATGGAGGGTATCACATCACTGTTTGAGACCTCATTGGCTGCTCGACCAGGCTCCGCTTGCAAGATGGAGGTCAAAGAGCTAAAGACCATATTCCAGGCTAGGCTGAAGGAGAACAACACGACTGCACAAGAGATGGTAAGTGCTGATGATGTGGCTTTACATGCCTGAGGCAGTTAAGACCTTTTATAACTGCCCCTTGACCCCTGCCCTTGACTCTTGCCCCCTGCCCTCTTACTCCTACCATTGGCTCTTGCCCCCTTACTCCGGGAGGGGGGAGAAAAAGTGGGGAGGGGGAAAAAAGGGAGAAAGGAAGAGGGGAAGAAAAAGGAAAGGTTTGGCTGCAGAAATTAAAAGATATGGGAAGTTACATTTTTCAGGTGGGGGCAAGTTGGGGGCAAATGGGCAAACTGAAACATAGTCATAAGTGTATAGAACATAACCAATTCACTTTCTATCTTGCTGAATCTCTTTGTATCATATTTGATCACTGAATTTCTACATAAAAACAATCCATTCATACTATTTCATTTTTTTTTTAGTCTCATTCATTGTCAAATTAGGGCATCATTCACTGTTTTTGCAATCACACTGGCTATACTCACACATACACAAACACCCCCCCCCACACACCCCTTCCTCCACCCACCCTCCCCCCCCTGCCCACCCTCCCACCCCCAACAACCCAACAACAAAATCAGTGCCCCACCACCACCACCATCACCGCCACAAACAACAACAACAATAGTGCCCCACTCCCACCACCAACACCAACAACAACCACAACAGTTCCCCACTCCCACCACCAACACCAACACCAACAGCCCCCCCCCTCCCCCAACACCCCCAACACCACCGCCAACAACAACAGTGCCTCACCCCCCCCCCCCCCCCACCAACAACAACAACAACAGTGCCCCACTCCCACCACCAACAACAACAACAGCAGTGCCCCACCACCACCAACAACAACAACAGCAGTGCCCCACCACCAACAACAACAGTGCCCCACTCCCACCACCCCCAACAGCAACATCGGTGCCCCACCCCCACCCCCACCCCCACCACCATCACCACCACAAATAACAACAACAACAACAACAACAACAACAACAAAAAGTACACACACACACAAACACACCCCACCCCCAACACCATCATCAACATTGCTGATGTCTGCCGTCTTTTTGTACTTGCAAGGTCTTGTTATTTGTGTTCATTTGTCCCTAATCCCACATGGCTAGGATTCACCAGATGTGCCTTTTTGTAGTTACCCTCTGTAACCACAAACAAAAATCAAGATTGCTTCCCTCGTACTCCACAGGCTAGCACCGACCTATCCAAGTCCTTTCTGCGGTGTCCAGGACTGAAGTGTGTGGTCGTTCATGGTGCGCCAGAGTGCTTTCAATGGTTGTTTGATAGACTGCCAACCTCAGTAGAGTCTCTAGAACTACCGCAAGGCTCTTTTGATCTGGAATTCCTTAAATCCTGCCCTAATCTGCAAACCATCAACCTGTCCCAGTGCTGCCAACTGGTGGACTTGTCAGCTTTGGGCTCATGCTCCGAGCTGCATACCATCGACCTGTCTGGGTGCTGCAACCTGTTGGATGTATCAGCTTTGGGCTCATGCTCCAAGCTGCATACCATCAACCTGTCTGGGTGCCGCAACCTGTTGGATGTATCAGCTTTGGGCTCATGCTCCAAGCTGCATACCTTCAACCTGTCTGGGTGCCGCAACCTGGCTGATGTGTCAGCTTTGGGCTCATGCTCCAAGCTGCGTACCATCGACCTGTCTGGGTGCTGCAACCTGGTAGATGTGTCAGCTTTGGGCGCATGCTCCGAGCTGCGTACCATCGACCTGGCTGACTGCCGCAACCTGGTTGATGTGTCAGCTTTGGGCTCATGCTCCAAGCTGCATAGAATCTTAATGTAAGAGTGCTGCAACCTGGTGGATGTGTCACCTTTGGGCGCATGCTCCGAGCTGCATATCATCGACCTGTCTGATTGCCGTAACCTGGTTGATGTGTCAGGTTTGGGCTCATGCTCCAAGCTGCGTATCATCTTCTTGTCTTGGTGCCGCAACCTGGTGGATGTATCAGCTTTGGGCGCATGCTCCGAGCTGCATACCATCAAACTATCTGGGTGCCGCAAACTGATAGATGTGTCAGGTTTGGGCTCATGCTCCAAGCTGGATACCATCAACCTATCCGGGTGCCGCGAATTGTTAGATGTGTCAGGTTTGGGCTCATCCTCCAAGCTGTATACCATCAACCTGTCCGGGTGCCGCGAATTGTTAGATGTGTCAGCTTTGACAGCTTGCTCCAGTCTGCTTACCATCATCCTCTATAAGTGCGCCTCGCTTGAGTTTTTGCCACAATTTGGCTCACGCTGCAATCTGATTGTTACAGATGAATATGGGTATGATGAATATGAGGATGCATCAAGTGATGAGGATGAAGATTCAGATGAAGATGAGGATGAAGATGAGGATGAGGATGTGGACGCGAATGAGGAGTGAAGGAGGGAAAGTGGATGAGGACGTTAATTCAATATTTTGTGGAGATCCCACGTGTCGCCCCTAGCTGTCGTTACAGCTCGGTGTGAATACTAGGAACCTCAAAGCCATATGTAGGGACCGGAATACCATTTGATGTTGACGGAAGGCGAGTATGATGTCATATGATATCATACAATGTGCATGATAAATATCATATGGTAACTTTAGCCTAGCCAGACTGTATCAGCTTGAAATCACTCCGGTAGAGTGGACAGTAGATTAAAGCAGCGGAACAGACGCACCAATCTATACACGGAGACAAGGATAACGTTACAGACACAGGAGACCCATAAAGGGGCACCTGTGGTGAAAGGAGGCGGTAGACAGGAACCTAACAGGTACAGATCAGACCGGAGACGTAGGTGACAGGAAGCTGCCACTGAGTCATCTCAAGATGACTCAGTCCCACGGGAAGCTGGCTCAGGAGAGCCGATAGTTCTAAGGGAGTAAATAAGTAGTCACCAAGTCATAAAACGCGTGAGAGCACCGCTATACATGCTGATACTCCACCTATGACACAGGTGACATACAATAGTACTACTCCACCTATGGCACTGGTGACATAGAACTATATGTAACAAATTAAAAAAAAAAAAAAAAAAATCAAAGAACTCCGAAAATAAAAATCGAGAGAAACTTCAAATGAAACCCGAAGGGTGTAAGGGAAGGTATGAAGCAAGGCAAAGAATCAAAATTTGCCAAGTGGATATAAGAGGACAACTAAATATCAAAGTCGGGTAACAACGGTATAGAAAACCCGATCCGGGAATAGGAACCTAATGCCAATCAATGATAACTGAAAGAAACTCTAAATGTAACCAAAAATTCCAGAATACATGTAACCAAAATTCTAGAATACATGTACCCAAAAATTTGGTTTAAGGAGAAGCAGTCATTCCAAACATGCGAATGAAACGCCAGAACACCATAGGATCAAGGGGCTTGGTGAAGGGGTCAGCACAGTTGTCCTTAGTGTTAACATAGGCAACATCCACCTGGCCATCCTCCACCAGCTCCTGGATATAGTGATGGATGACATCAATGTGCTTGTTGCGAGGGAGCAGCTGACAGTCATTGGCCCAGCTCAAGGACCCCAAGTTGTCACCCTGAATGGTGACCAGGTCACAAGGCAGCCTAGATCAATTCTCAACTTTTTCAACCATTGCACCTCCCTGGCAGTCTGAGACAGGGCCTGATACTCAGCCTCACTGGAGCTAACAGCAACAGTGGGTTGCCTTTTGCTCATCCAATTCACAAGGCAGCCTCCAGCAAGCACAGCATAGCCAGTCTGAGATCTCCTGTCAGACCCATCATCAGCAAAGGATGAGTCACTAAAGACAGTAAAAGAGAAACCAGGGCTGTGAGTGTAAGTGAGGCCCAGATGGGAATGTTCTCTCAAATACAAAAGCAAGCGCTTGGCTGCAGCCCACAGGGGGGCAGTGGGTTGAGCAGAAAACCTGGACAGGTAGCTAACAGCAAAAGAAATATCAGGCCTTGTGCAGGTAGCCAGGTACAGCAAAGCCCCCACAAGAGAGAGGTACTGGCTATTAGAGGCCAGAGGTTCTCCAGGAGGATCAGTGACAGTGCACATGGACATGGGAACTGAAAACTTGGGCTTGGTAGCAGCAGTGAGACCAAACTGCTCCACCAGCTCAACAATGTAGGAGTGCTGGGAGAGGTCGATCTTAACACACCTGCCGTCAGAATCAAGTGTACAAGTCATGTCCAATGAAAGGAACTGGACAGGTACACCCATTTCCTTGACTTCCCACCCAGCTGCTTCCATAGCCTTGATCAGCAAGGCATACCTATGCAGCTCACTAAAAGCACACAGATAAAGTCATCCACATAGGTCAGGACATAGCTCCACCCACCAGTAGAATCCTCCTGAAATACAGAGCAGGTTCAGCTTTGCACATGGTAAAACCGTGGGCAACCAAAACCTGCTTTACATCTTTGCTCCAAGCCCTGGGTGCCTGCTTCAAACCATAAAGAGATTTAATTAGCTTGCACACAAGGGGAACATTGTCAGGACCAAAGTTCATGAAAGCCCTCAGGCTGGTAGCAGAAACAGGTCCAGACCAGGTTCCAGCTTGGCATTCAAGAATGCAAGTCTTGATGTCCAGCTGCCTCACAAACATTTTTCTATGAGTGATGGCAGCAAGGAGCACACGAAGACCTGCTTTAGAGGAGACGGGGGCATATACATCATGGTAGTCCAGCCCAGGACGTTGCAGAAAACCACGAACTACAAAACGAGCTTTAAAACGCAAAGAACCATCAGCCCCATGTTTCTTGACAAATAACCATCTGCCAGATAGAATCCTCTGCCTAGGAGGCTGTGGAGTGAGGACCCAAGTGCCATGAGCATGGAGGGAGGCCATCTCATCCTTCATAGCCTGCAGCCAGAGATCTCTGTCTGGGTTGGTAGGTAACATTGCAGCTTTATAAGAGAGTTCAGTAGAGGTAGAAATAAAAGCCCCCCACGTACAAGCAGTGTAACTTGTACATGGGCAGCGGGGATATCAGCAGTATCAGCAGTAACCGGTAATAAAGCCCGAGCGCAGCACTCATGCGTGGTTGAACAAGGCCGGCCTCCTTTGCCTCTAAATCGTCGAAGCCTGGGTACACTGGAACACCCCAGCCATACGCAGTATCTGACCCGGACCAGTGTTCGAGTCATCACTCACATCATCTGTGACGGCCACATCGTCGCAATGCCTGGTCCGGTATAAACACCAGGTATAGCAGGGGTGAAGTGATCAACAACTCCCGCGAGCTATCCGAATAGGTGGACGGGGGGTGGCGACTAGTGGGCAGTGGACCTGTACTAGGTTCCACTATGACCGAGGCTGTCCTAATCCTACGACTTCACCGACGAAACGTGGCGCAGAGGAAGGCCCGGCGACCCCCTGAGATTCGAATAAATTAGAGCTTGAAGGAACATCAGACTCCCCCCTGGCCCAATGCCGCCGCACGCGATACAGCACCATCATTACCTGGCCTGGGACGCATCGTCATCCCATGACCAGTAAAGCGGTCAACAATCGGGGTTGGTAAAGGGCCCAGGACATTGTCAGTAGTATCAAGCCCTTTACCGATGATAGCGGCAGGGGTGCGAGAAAAATACTGAGATCCATCATAGGGAAAGAGCCCAGGGATACAGTTATAGCTAAACTGTTCATAGAAGAGCACATCACGACTCTCTACCACCTGGCGCAACTTAGGAACCCAAACAAAATAACCCTTACTCACCAGAGAATACCCAACCAGTCTACCAGATAACGCCCTTTCGTCAAGCTTATTGCGCTTCTTCCCATTCACTAAGGTAACATAGCATGGGCACCCGAACACGCGCAATAACGATACATCAGGTAGAACCCCAAGAACAACTCATAAGGAGTCTTGTCACCCTGATTAGGCAGCCGGTTGCGTAGGTAACACGCGGCGAGGAAGGCATAGGGCCAGAAGGACTTAGTGAGCTTAGACTCCAAGTGAATGCTCCTAGCTACGTTCTGAAGGACCCCATTGTACCGTTCCACAGTCGCATTCTGCTGAGCAGTGTAAGCCATGGGACAATTCATGCACAGCACCAACCTGATTCTAACCAATCCTCGAACCACTTCACTATAAATTCCTTAGCCCTGTCAGACCTAAGACACTTGAAAACAAATCCATGCAGCTGAGTCATCCATCTGAGGATGGTAGTTTGAACTGCTAAGGGAGCTTCATCCCTGGTTCTCAAGCACAAGACCTCAGCATAGCCAGAGTATTGGTCAGTGAGACACAGAACATAAAACTCCCCACGCAAGCCCCTAATATTAAATGGCCCCATGATGTCCAAGTGAAGGCGTTGTAATGGGGCACGGATCCTAGTTTTGCTTTCTTTAGGAAAAGGATACGTTTTTCCCTTTGCCTTCTGACAAGCATCACATGGGATCTTAGACAGTCTTTGCACCTGTTGGAGAGTGAGGGGTAAGTTCTGAACCAAACCCTTCCTTACAAGGTTGTGCATGGCATCATAGCCAGGGTGACCCAGCCGCCTATGCCACAACCATTCAGGAGTGGTAGGGATAACAACTCCACCATCCTCTATCAACATCAAGAGCAAAAGCTGGATAATCTTCAGCACCATACAAACGGCCACGAGGGGTGTGACAAGGCCTACATGCAAACTTGTACACACCATCACTGGAGGCAGGGAAAGACCACAGAACAGAAGAGCCCTGTGTGGCAGTACAACTAAGACTATCAAAAGAAATCTTGCAGTTGTGAGCATGGGCAACAGCATTTACTGACATGAGGTTCACCGGACAGTGTGGGATGTAGAGAACATTGGTTAAAGTGATTGGTGTTGGTAACCAATCACTACATAACACAAATAGAACCCTGACCCACAGACCGTTTGAACCACACCATCACCAAATTTAACTGCTGGCCCAGTCTCAGAAGCATGAAACACAGTGAACAAAGACATATCACCTGTGATTGACATCCCAGATCCAGAATCAACATGCCAGACACCCTCAGACAGGCTCGGGCTGCAGACATTTGAAAATTTCGCAGTGCAAGAGAAAAGGACAGAGCGTACCTCCTATTTCTTGTCCAAGAGCATACCCATCAATCTGAGCCTGCAAGGAGGCCAGCTGCCGCGGAGTAAGCACACCTGGAAGGGCCAAGGCCATGGGCACCGGATTGGTAACCGGTGCACCAGGCTTGGTCTTACGCAGGTGCGGATGCTTCGTGAAACAGCGATCCTCCGAGTGGGTCGTCTTGCTGAGGCATGGGCCCCAAGTGCAATCCAGACGTCGCTTGTTGGAACCAGAACCCTGAGAACCAGATCCCTGCCCACGCTGAAACGCAGCATTGGCAGGAACCTGGGGAGCGTCCCGGGACCAACCAGGATGCCTGGAGTCGGACCTGGGGAGAGCAATGTTCAAAATGTCGAGAGACCGATATGCCTCCAGACAAGACCAGTAATCTACAGTCTGTCTGTTAGCCAACATCATACCGTACTGGATCCGCAGCGATTCAAATCGGATCAAACGGATCCCATTCACAATGGTTTCCATGGCGTGGCGCTGAGTGACAGGATGTCCAGCACTGCGGAGGTCAGTGCACAGACTGCGAACCCATGCGAAAGAAATCATCGACACGGTCAGAAGGGCCCATGTGCGCATTATGAAGTTCGATACGCATGAGAGGGACTCTAGAGGCAAGGGCATCAGACTGCGTCTTCCGGATATCCAAAAGGATATCCCGAGGGGTGGCAAAGTCCTGGTATACCTTGACATATCGTCCTCCATGTTCGCGAGCATCATAGTTAAACACATGAACTCCTGACGTTCGAGAGGCAGTGCACTGAACCCCAACAGTGCAGGATCAAACCGAGACTCACCATGAATGAGGGTATTAGACCCAGCTCCATTCGCAGAAGGGACAGGAGCCAAGGACCTACGAATGTCCATGAAATACTCCGCAGCAAGACCAGCGTCAAGAGCGCGCTGGTCGTTTTCTATGTTCCTAATCACAGGAATGGACCTCGCAACACTCATAAGCAGCTCGAAATCTGGGCTAACAGGACACAGAGGGACAGGCACTCGCACAAACTGATAACCAAGCTTCTCGTGATCACTACGCCTCGTACCACCAAAGGAAACACCATGATCTGGGGGATACAGAATCCCAGAAGTGACTGGACAAGAAAAGAACGACACCTGGTACCAAGCTCAGAGAAAGCCATCACTCGGCGATGCCTCAGCTTCACACTAACATTTGCCATTGTAGCCTGCATATCCATCCGACCGTACAAAGAGCGGTTCAAGGACTCACATCCCGTCGATCCTGGTTGATCAGGCGGTAGTCCCGCAAGTTCAAAGTCGGAGGAGATCCACCAGTGAGCAGATGCTCCCAAGATTCGCATGACCGCGTATATAGCATAGGAGGAGGGCCAGGGGCAGGAGGCAGCTCCACCGGCGGAGGCGGAGGGGGTTCCAGGGAGGCACCAGCAGCAGAGGTGCGTGCAGAGGAAACAGCAGCCTCGCGAGAGCGAGTGTGGTAGCCAGGGAGGCCACGCTCCATGGGGGCAGATGCAGAGGAAAAAGAAGCAAAAGCCTTCAAGAAAGTGGGCTTTGCCACCTCCGGGTAAGCCGGGGGAACAGGCTCAAAGGGAGGCGCCGACGAAGGCTGAGGCTGATACACAGGCGAAAGCTCTCGATTAGGCATCTGCTGATCAGGAGGCTCATACACCGGCGAAACAGCGGAAGTCTCAAAGACACGAGTGGCAGCAGCAGATGGGGTCACGCCACCGAAGTCAGCACTCGTAGCACTCTTCAAGTCCTCCTCATCATCAGTAGTAGTAGAGTAGTCTTCATCATAATTGAAGGGGACGCAATGAGGCTGCGGGTCTGATGCACAACGGATGATCTGTGTCTGTACACAACACAGCTTCATCAGGACATCCTCAACATCAGAGGACAGGCGTCGAACATTGAGAGAAGGAACCGTAAAGTTGGAGGATTGATCGGGGGGGGTTACTTCCTTGATGGCGGAAGGACCTCCTCTCTCCGGCAGCAGAGGCCGCTGGCGCGCAGTCGTCTAGCCAATCTAGAGGAACCTTCACCCCCGTTGGGAGGATTCGGTCGCATCCATTGCTCACAATGACACTGCGGATCCCACGAGCCATGAAACACCATTAAGTTTGGTAAGTTTCACAAAGCCGGCAGGAGGCCCTCGCGGAAGTTGCATTATCAAAGCAGTGGTAGTGATGAGGAGCCCAGTAACCTATCAGCTTGAAATCACTCCGGTAGAGTGGACAGTAGATTAAAGCAGCGGAACAGACGCACCAATCTATACACGGAGACAAGGATAACGTTACAGACACAGGAGACCCATAAAGGGGCACCTGTGGTGAAAGGAGGCGGTAGACAGGAACCTAACAGGGTACAGATCAGACCGGAGACGTAGGTGACAGGAAGCTGCCACTGAGTCATCTCAAGATGACTCAGTCCCACGGGAAGCTGGCTCAGGAGAGCCGATAGTTCTAAGGGAGTACATAAGTAGTCACCAAGTCATAAAACGCGTGAGAGCACCGCTATACATGCTGATAGACTGCCGGCAGCATATGATATCATATTATGATGATATGAGATCATATAATATTGTGTTGCCGTTCCCTAGCCATATGTAGACGCGTCTAGAACCTCTGCGCAGACCTACCATATAGAGGTTTCAAATTACCAGGGTGCGCATGATCTTATCATGTTTGTTGAAGTTGTTTCAAATTATAAGGGTGCGCATGATCTTGTCATGTTAGTTGAAGTTGAATTCAATTATTGCATGGTTTTTCATTCAACTCTGTATAGAAGCTGCTGCTCTCCATCTTCCATTTCTCTTCCCCCCTCCACCCCCCCAGGAGGTAGCATCCTCTACGGAAAGTTGATGGATGCCGATCGATTTATTTTAAGTATAGGATGCATATGACATAATTATTTGCGATTTATTGAGGCACTTTTTTCAGATTTTGAGCACTTGTTTTAGGGGGGGGGGGGGGGGGGGGGGGGGGGGGGGGGAGGGGGGCAGCCCTCATTTGTTTGTTTGCTAAACTGTTTACTCAGACCTCCAAATGACATTCTGAGACCTCCTATAAGTAGGCCTTGGTAAATGGTAGTCTATCTGCACTACTTTGGACCTCGTGCAATAAGTATTTACCCCCTCCCCCTCCCCCAGCCCAGCCCCCTACACACCCTCCCACTTCCCCCTAGCCCAGCCCAGTCCCCCCCCCCCCCCACACACACACACACACACTCAAAACCAGCCACCCACCCACAGAGCCCCAGGCCCTCCGACCCCCCAAACGAAGCGAAATCGCTATCCGTGCCCAGACAGACCACAAGGGGCAGTGTAGCAGAACTTTTGCTGAATCGTGATGACAAACAGACCATGAGTACCGTTTAGTTTTTTTAATTGCGTATTGGAGTGTCTGTGCTGGCTATGATTTTTATATATTTTTCTGGCCGCCTCCAGGGACGGCAAAGGGTGACTGAGGTACTTGGATGACCCGGGGGTAGGGGGGGGGGGGGGGGACAGAATCGCTTTTTGACGATCACGCAATCCAGGCACTGCAAATCCGAGGACGCTATTATGTGCGCCATGTTGCAACCCCCCTAAACCATATCTAACTTTTTCAAAAAATGGGTATTTATATTTAATGGGGGGGGGGGGGGAGGGGGGGTCAGCCCTCCTCAGGATTTTAGGGCATCCTGTTTAGAACTTTTTATTTTTTTACTCCTGCCCCCCCATGTGATATCCACGGAAAGCTTCCATTTCTCTGCCTCCAATGCGATATCCACGGAAAGCTTCCATTTCTTTGGGCTGGGGCAACTCTGGCTGCTCTCCGCCTTCAATTTCTCTGCCCCCCCCCCCCCCCCCCCCCATGCGATATCCACGGAAAGCAGACAATGTTTGTGTTAAAGTTAAATTCAAATATTGCATGGTTTTTTAGCCAACCCTGGGCTGCTCTCCGTCTTCCATTTCTCTGCCCCCCCCATGTGATATCAACAGAAAGCAGGCAATTTCTGGTTGGTGAGGACGATGAGGATATTTATCACGAGCAGCAGCTTCTAGGCAGCTCCCCTGGCTGCCAATTCAGTCGTGGTGCAATTTCAGGTCGTTTTTGTCCCTACACATCGCTGGGTAATCACAAACAGCAGCTTCTAGGCAAATCTGATGACTTCCTATGTCATCGTCGTTGTTTTTGGGCCCTAGTTAATTACAAGCAGCAGCTTCTATGCAACTCCCCTGGTTGCCTATTCAGTCATAGTGCAATTTCAGGTTGTTTGTGTCTCAACAAATTGCTAGATGATCACGAGCGGCAGCTTATAGGTACTTCCCATGACTGCCTCTTCAGCCGTGGTGGAATTCCATGTCGTTTTTTGCCCTAGCTAATTTCTAGCAACAGCTTCTAGGCAGCTCCCCTAGATGCATATTCTGTTGTAGTCAATTTCAGGTCGTTTTCGGCCGTAGTTAATTGAGATCAGCAGCTACTAATTAGCTCCCTTGGCTGCCTACCGTATTCAGTCGTGGTGCAATTTCAGGTCGTTTTTTGCCCTAATTAAATAGAAGCAGCAGCTTCTAGGCAGCTCCCCTAGCTGCCTCTTCAGTCGTGGTATGATTTCAGGTCGTTTTTGGACCTTGTTAAATAAGACCAGCAGCTTCTACACAGCTCCCATGGCTGCCTTTTCAGTCGTGGTGCGATTTCATATCGGTTTTGGCCCTAGTTGAATAAGAGCAGCAGCTTCTAGGCTGCTCCCCTGGCTGCCTATTCAGTTGTGGTGCAATTTGAGGTCGTTTTTGTCCCAACAAATCGCTACTTAATCACGAGCTGCAGCTTCTAGGCAGCTCCCCTAGCTGCATATTCAGTCATGGTGTGATTTCTGGTCATTTATGGCCCTAGGTAATTACGAGCAGCAGCTTCTAGGCAGCTCCCCTGGCTGCCTGTTCAGTGGTGGTGTGATTTCAGGTCGTTTTTGTCCTAACAAATCGCTACTTGATGAACCCTGGCCTGGTTGGAATCACATTTTTCCGTTATATGTTGCACTTTTAAGTTGGTGGTTGGCCCAGTGCAAGCAAACGGGCTGACTTCTTCAACCTCAGACCTTGTAATAGGGCGTACTATTTCTTTATTTATTTATGTATTGCACTTTTAGGGCTGGTGCCTGGTTGTAAATATCCATAATCCATATATAATTTGAAGTCATGCCTTTTATTTATATTTATGGGGGGGGGGGGGGGGGGGGGGGGGGGGGGGGGGGGGGTTCAGCCCCTGATGATTAGGCATTACAGGTAAAAACAGTTGTTTACTCCAGATTTATTGCACTTGTAAGGCTGGCCAGGGTAGTTTCGGCTTTGCTTCCTGCGTTGCGAACACAACGTCCAAGGGTATGCTGTGTCGCAGGCGCAACTTGGCTAGTGCGAGAATAAGAGGCTGAAACATGACTGATAATAGTACCGAACCACAATGTATGATTTTGTAAGTAAGGGAGTGAGGCTAGCTATAGCACTCAAATTTCGGGATGTGGAAAAGACAAACATCATTACAAACAACAAGTTATGTGCAGCGTCGCCTGCGACGCTAAAAAATGGCGGAGAGTGATCGCGAGGGAGCGACAGGTGGCAAAGGAAGCGAGTTAGTTGGCTGACGTGTCGGGCTTCATCACAGTCATCAGATGGATGGATGGATGGTCGGACGGACAATTGGGTAACACTGGGAGCTCCCGCCCCCCCTTCCGCCAAAGACTACTATGTTGAGGTTTTGTGTGTCTACTACGTTGGCTATGCTGTGACGCGCAAGGCCCAAGCAGAAAGCCACTGTATGTCTGTAGCTGTTTGTCAATGTTGATATAGCTGTGTTACTGCAGCCCTGTGCGCACGGTAGGCTTCAATTAACCGTAGTGATCTTTGAGCCATACGTTTATATTCTGAGTTAATTTTTGAATTTAAATTTGAATTGTTACATGCTCTTACATTATATATAATCACTATGAGTCAATATTCTCGTGTAAACAGTATCACCCAGCGATTAGTTTTGGTATGCTCTGCTCCCATCTCCATCCGACTTATCCATTGAGGTTGGCCATGGTCCCTACCAGGGTACTACACATTTTGCAAATTGGTCCAGTCGCGCTTAAAGCGCACACACGTCAAATTGGTCAGCGCTTTCTAGAGCAAAAAGCTCAAAAACTGCGCGCTGCGCCCACACGAGGTTGAAAAAACTGCGCGAAACGCGCAGAGGGGCTAAAGAGCGTGCGCGAAAATCGCGCTCCGCGCGCTTTGTAGTACCCTGGTCCCTACCAGGGTAATTCAAAGCGCGCGCTTTTGCGCTTTTGAGCGCTGACTTTTTGACCCCCTCTGCGCTTTAAGCTCAGTTTTTTGCAACTCCCTGTGGGCGCAGCAAGCATTTTTTGCGCTTTTTGCACTACAAAGCGCAGTTTTTTTGTTTTCAAGTGCGCTAAAGCGCTGGCCAATTTGGCCATTTGAAGTACCCTGGTCCCTACACCCTGGCCAAGCTTATTCACCTCATATATGTATGGCAAGCAACATAGCCTGACGCAGCCACCTCGTTGACACTTATTATGTCTGCCATGGTGATTCCCGACTGTGTCGATACAGGAGGTTCCCCTTAACCCCACACCTGATTCCAATCAATGTGTGTTATCTTGAAAGATTCCCGCCCAAGATCAATTTATGGCCACAAATTTGCATGGAGGTTTGGGACCAATTAAGATTAGGGAGTTAAAGCAATTGAGAAGGCCCTTATCTCCAAGCAACCATCTGATATCTTACAAAATCACCAAGGCACCCAGGAGGCGCGTCTCCCTACATGAACGAAGATTCAACTTGAATGGCGTTGCCACTCCTACAAAAGAGTAGGCGGACTGGCGCATATAGTGGCAGCTACTTGGGGTGCCTACTAGTAGTAGTCCGCCGCAGTCCCGCCGCCGTGTGGTTAGGTGGTTTACATGTAACAGGGGTTCTGAGTTGCACTCGCTAAAAGCTCGTGTGTGTCTGACCGATCGCCTGAATTATTGTCTTAAGCAAGTCATGACGAATCTACGCAATACTCTGAAGGGTATGCAGGCGATCGTACTTATAGAGGGCGGGAGTAACAATCCATCGTCCCTTGGAAGGATTCGAGTGTGCCATCTACTACTAGTATCTGGTAAAAGAAAGAAGAAAGATTACAATGGCCACTTATCCTCGCAGTGGAAACACCACCGCCCCTGAGGGAACGAACTCGAGACACTCACTGTCTTCCGGCAGTGAGGCTCGAACTCCCGCAGGCGTAAGCATTTCCTGCGGTGTCTGGACCATACAGCCCTCCAGACTGGGCTGAGTAATGACAGTCACCCATGTTGGCGTATCTATACCTGAGTCCAACGGTATTTCCATGGGTCGAACGACTGGCTAAAGCAGGAGGTCCGGATATGAGGTGAAGGAGTCTTTACATTGCCGAGTAGAGACCCGAATCGAGAGGCAGTGTGTACTGGTATGTGATTCTTGGAAACCGTTCAAAATGGACACCTGTATTGTCTTTGGAATGCATGAACTAAATAGCATTACTTAGCCTCTTTCAGTGATATACCGTACATCTGGTCTAGTGGTAGACTAAGTCACTTTAGAATGAAGAGTCGGAGGTTCGACTCCCTTCGGTGCTCTTGGCGTTGCAGGTCGTCGTCAACCGCGATGGTAGCTTGTCCAGTTGAGGTAGGAGACCGCTCCCTACCTCGCGTAACGATGGGCTCCCTTACCACCACGCCCATGCAGGCGTTATCATTACCTAGCATTACGCGTTCATTCAAAAAGCAAGTATCCAGAACCTGATTTCCCAATCAGAAAGTAAAAAGATGCCTCTACATTTGTGATGTGCAGAGCCCACTGGGCACTGTCCTAAAATGCCATCGCACAGCCAGTCAGCCAGGCCCAGATCCAGCTTCAGGCGAAATCCAGCCCACAGGGCCGAGTCTAGAAACTATGGCTTTCGTCGCAGGGCCGATTCCGAATGCGATGGGTTTTATCGCATAATGCGAAATTTCGCAGCTAAAAAAAACCCTGAATCTAGAAGTGGAAGGTTGAGCCAATCTTCTTGTATTTATCTATTAATGTATTAATAAGTTGGATCAAGTTTTCCTTTATATTCATGATTCGTTTTGTATTATATATTTGTATTGTTGATTCGGGAGAAAAAGAAAACATAGTCAATTGACATTGAGGCGACCATTCATATTTACAGGGAATGGAGCGGACAGGAGCCAGTCAGTTACGAGACAGTTTGCGGACGTGTCAGGCTTTGTCTCGGTCGCAAGTTGGAAAAACAGACAATGGGATGACACTGGGGGAGCAAGAGCGGGCTCCGCAAAACATTGTCATTGACCATTCCATATTTACAGGGCTATGCATTATATACTGCGAAAACTCGACCATCATATGTAACCTAGACGCAAAGGGCACCTGTTAGATAAGGGAAAGCCCTGGGCGGTACAGCCACCCTCAGCCCCCAACTGTACATCGCTATCCAAATCCACCCCAATCGCACAGCGACCCTGTTCGAAACTTGAAATCCATCGTAGCTAAAACAAATAACAGTGCTTCCCGAACCGTTCCTGCGGCCGCTTAGTTGGCCAAATGACTTGGCTGAACGGCCGAGGATGTTGTTCTCGGTGGGGGCCGACAAGTGCTTGCACAAGTTCTCGAAGGGGCCTTCGCGAGTGATGACAGCCTGGCCCGTAGCCAAACATGGCCAACAATCAAAGGCGAGAGAACCGTTTTTCAAGCTCCTTCCTCTTCATGACATCATATCGGCGGCGTCAGAGGAATCCCATGTTGGCCATGTTGAACCACGGCCCTGGGGGGTGGGGGGTGAGGGGTGGGGGGAGTGAAGTGTGTGTGGTGGGGTGGTGGTGAGGGGGTGGGTGGGGGAGGATGAGGGGTGGGTGCAAGTGTTTGTGTGTGTGTGTGTGTGGTTGTGTGTGGGGCACAGGGGGGGGGGGGGGGGGGGGGGGGGGGGGGGGGGGGGGGGGGGGGGGGGGGGGGGGGGAGGAGATGAGGGACATCATAGTCCACACTCAGAAGCTCCTAATATTCCCCCCCCACCCCACCTCACAATATCTAGCTGAACATCATGACTCACCATGGTAGGCTGGTCACCAATCCCCCCAAGACCACCCCTCGAAATACCCCCCCACCCACCACCACACACCACCACAACACGACACAAACACAATTATTAGAAGAGCAAGACCAGGAAGCGGCACTGCTTAGGGCAACCGTCAATGATCTACCCTTTTTCTTCGAGACCTTCTCATTTGTAGCTCTACCTTCCGCCACGGAAGGGTTTGAGATAATGGGTCCTGCTCTAAGGGGTTTCATACCTACGGCACCTAAAACGGTGTTGGGAAGTTGGTTGTTGTCCTCGGACACAACCCCTGATGTAAGGGTTTGTTTGCTTGTGGGGCTGTTCCGTTTTGTTAAAGCACAGAACACCCTCGCGGGTGTCAAGTAGACTTTAAACATGTAAGTAATGTAATGTAATGTAATAGGCTAAACATCAGCGACTCACCAGTGTACGGCTGGTCACGCAGACCCCCGAAGACACACTCAATACCCCCCCCCCCCCCCCCACCAACCCACACACACAATAATAGGCGAAACATCACGACTCACCGAGGGGTAGGCGGGTCACCAGACCTCCGAAGACACCCTCAATCCCATTTAAAGTACTGGCGCCCATGGATCGGGGTACCATGGGGGGGGGGGGGGGGTAAGTGCAGGTTATGTGGTTCCTGTGGTGTGTGTGGTGGGGGGGGGGGGGGGGGATAGGTGCGCCCGGGTTATGGTGAGTGTGGGGGTGGGGCTGGGGAGGCGGTGGGGGTGGGGGGATAATTGCGGGTAGGAGTGGTCGCTGTCGCATGGTGTGGTTGTGTGTGTGGTGGTGTGGGGGGGGGGGGGGGGGGGAGTGAGGATAGGCGGTAGGTGTGTGTGTGTGTGGGGGGGAGTGATGGAATAGGTGCGTGTTAGGAGTGGTGGTGGGGGGGGGGGGAGTGAGGATAGGGGGTTAGGTGTGTGTGTGTGTGGGTGGGGGGGTGGGGGGTGGGGGGGTGAGGATAGGTCGTGTTAGGTGTGCGTGTGGGTGTGTGGGGGGGGGAGTGAGGAAGGTGCGTGCGAGGTTGTGTGGTGGGGGGGGGGGGGCAGTAGGATAGGGCGTGTAGGTGGTGTGTGTGTTGGTGTGGTGTGTGGGGTGGGGGGGGGGGGAATGGGGGAGGGGGGGGGGGAGAGGGGGGGGGGGGGGGGGGGGGGGGGGGCGGGGGGGGGGGGGGGGGGGGGGGGGGGGGGGGGGGGGGGGGGGGGGGGGGGGGGGGGGGGGGGGGGGGGGGGGGGGGGGGGGGGGGGGGGGGGGGAGTGAGGATACGGTGCGTGGCTAGGTGTGTGTGTGTGTGGGGGGGGGGAGGTGAGGATAGGTGGCGGTAGTGTGGTGGTGTGTGTGTGGGGGGGGGGGGGGGGGGGGGGGGGGGGGGGGGGGAGGGAGGAGGATAGGTGCTGCTAGGTGGTGTGTGTGTGGGGGGGGGGGAGTGTAGGATACGGTGGGTGTTAGGATGTGTTGGTCGTTTGGGGGGGGAATAGGTGCAGGTTTAGGGTGGGGTGAGGAGGGGGAACAGAATGTGGGTTAGTGTGCGGTTTGGTGTGGGGGGGTGGTGGTGGGGTGTGTGGGGGGGGGGGGAATAGGGCAAGGTGCATGTGCCAGGGTGTTGTGTAAGTATGAGTGACACGTGTGGGGATGTGAGGTGTCAATACCCCCCCCCCCACCACCACTCACCAGCTCACACACACACACCCTCCTCCTCTTGCCCTACTCACTTGAAGTCTGCCACCTGCGCACCAGCAACTGCATGGCCACTGACCTCAACCAGGAAAGAGGGTACAGGGGTCGGTCCAGTAAGACCGTATGAGCCAGCAGGGGGGATGACACGGATGGAACACAGGGAACCTCGGAATCACACCAGACGGACAGAATCTCGGGGGCCAATGCATCCAGCAGCACCAAAGCATGGCAAGAGCGGCAGTGGAATAAGCTATGGTTGTGGGCAAGGGGGTGTGTGGGGGGATAGCTGTGTAGTTGTTCGCCCTACTTTGGTTTGGTTTGACTTGGACAGACTCTCGAGGGCACTTGTGGTCTGGCTTGGTCTGAGTTGGCAAGTGGTATCTCTTGCAGTACAAGCAGCGTAACCAGGCAGGACATGCGAGTACATCAGCAGTACAAAACATACCCCAGAGTAGGGCAAGGCAGGAAAGGCGAGTGGCAACAAGCAGTACAAACAAACCTCAGAGTAGCCCAGGCAGGACAGTGAAGTACATCAGCAGGACAAAACATACCTCAGAGTAGCGCAACCAGTCGAGGTACGAATCACCGCTGCTCGGGGTCCAAGCAGACCAAGGGGGCAAGCCAATAGCGCAATATGGTCCAACAGCAAGAAGGGGTCAGTAAGAATGTTCAGAGTTGCACATGTGGGGTAGGGTTCAGGGTTTAGCCAAACATAAACATAAACCGACACACAAACCAAAATGTCATGAAGTAGAATATAACAGAGGGGAGAAGAGGGAGGAGGGAGTCATGTGGGGTACAAGCAGCCCAAGCAAGGGGGTAAAAAGGGGAGCGGGATGGGGGGAGCAAGTTGAGTTTTTTTTTAGCACACACAAAGTATCAAAGTATTTACACAGCCCATCTCAAGCTCGCGCAGGCAAGAGTGTCGTCCGTAGGTGAGATAACACACACCCATCATGACACTACGCACATACAACAACAAACTACTATGCAAACACAAACACACATCACAAGGGACAGAAACTGCAAGAAAGTGGCACAGCGACGTAGCTAAACAGGATCCCCACCCGCCCCCCCCCCCCCTTATCTCCAAACACACACACCTAAACGGACAAGAATATGCAGAAAGTGCACATTCAAGACTTTGGTTGACTAAACACGGATATCCAACCCCCCCCCCCCCCTCCCAAACACACACATCTAAAGTACAACAAGTAGCAAGAACGTGGAATACTTGTGGGAAGCCAAACAGGATCTCCCCCCCCACCTTCGGCCCCCCCACCCCTTCGCCAAACACACACATCTAAATGTAACAAAGAGGATGCAAGAAGTTGCATCACTGTGTAGCGCTAAACAGGGAGCTGCCCCCCCCCCACCCCCCCCCCCACCACCCCCCCTTCTCCAAACACACACATCTAAAGTACAAGAAATGTGCAAGAAAGTTGCATACGTGGAGGCCCAAACACGGATCTGCCCCCCCCTCCCCCCCACCCCACCCCCTCCAAACACACACATCTAGAAGGGAACAACAATGCAAGAAAGTGGCATACGTGGGAGCCTAAACAGGCATCTCCCCCCCCACCCTCACCCCCACCCCTCCCAAACACAACACACTAAACGAACCAAAGAAAGGCAAGAAAGTTGCATACTTGGGTAGCCTAAACAGGATTCCCCCCACCCCCACCCCCCCTTCTCCAAACACAACACATTCTAAACGAACAAGCAATATGCAAAGAAAGTTGCATACGTGGTAGCCTAAACAGGATCCCCCCTCCCCCACGCCCCCACCCCCCTTCTCCAACACACAATGTCTAAATGACAAGAATTGCAAGAAAGTGCCAGTAAGCTTGTGGACTAAACAGGATCTCCCCCCCCCGCCACACCACCCCCCACACAACGCTCCTCCAAACACCACATCTAACGAACAAGAATAATTCACAGAAATTGCATACTCCGTGGTAGCCTAAAACAGGACCCCCCCCCCGCCCCCCCCCCCTCCTCCAAACACCACATCCTAAATGTACAAGAACTATGCAAGAAAGTTGCATACTTGTGGTAGCCTAAACAGGATCTCCCCCCCCACCCCCACCCCCCCCCCCTCTCCAAAACACACACACAAAGGTACACAGAACTAGCCAAGAAAGTTCGCATACCTTGTGTAAGCCCGAAACAGGATCTCCCCCCCACCGCCCCCAACCCCAGTAGCCACAACAGACACATATAAAATGACAAGAAAGCAAGAAGAGGCATACTGTGGTAGCCTAAACAGAAGCTCCCCCCCCCCCCAACTCCCCCCCACCCAACACGCAGCCAACACGCTCCTCCAAACACAGCACATCGAAACGAACAACAATGTCAAGAAAGTGCATACTCGTCGTGTAGCCTAAACAGGATCCACCCGCCACCCCCCACCCCCACCCTTCTCCAAAGAACACATCTAATAGCAAGAGAAGCAAGAAAGCGCAATAACTTGTGGTTAGCCTAAACAGGAATCTCCCCCCCACCCCCCCTTCTCTCAAAACAAACCACACAGCTAAAGGTACAAGAGCAATAGGCAAGAAGTTGCATACTTGTGTACCAAACAGGAGCCCCCCCACCCCCACCCCACCCCCACGCCCCTCCCAACAACAACACATCTAAACGAACAAGAAATATGCAAGAAGTGCATACCTGGTGGGAGCCTAACAGGACTCCCCCCCACCCGCCAGCAGCGGCCCGCTTCTCAACCAGCACCAATTGCTAAACGAACAGAATATGCAAGAAAGTGCA
>CM039464.1:7129612-7157112 GCA_022414725.1 Microglena sp. YARC
CTTCCAGTGTACAGGGGGCGATCCACCCACACATGGGCGTAGGAATTCAAAGGTAATAAAAATATAACGTTTTATGTATGACAGGGAGCAAGGCCGTTTGTTAAGACAGGGTTTGTGAGAATTCAAGATTAATAAATAAATAAATAAATACATCAATAAATAGTGCACCTTATCACGAGGCGCGAGGTTGAGGGGGGTGATCACCGCACAGGGTTCTTGTAGCATTCTAAGGCTACTAAAAAAAAAGAAAAAAAACATAAACACATAAATAAGGAGTACGCCTTATTACAAGGCCTGAGGTTGAGGGGGCGATCCACCTGCACAGTTGGTGTATAAATTTCAAGGTTAGTAAATAGAATTACATTTAAATAAAATACAAGTACTTCCTTATTACGTTGAGGCGTTGAGGTTGAGGGGGCCAGTACAAGGCGTTGAGGTTGAGGGGGCCAGCCTGTTTGGTTACACATGGGTAGAGAATTCAAGGTTAGTAAAAAATACATTACAAAATAAATAGTACGCCCTTTATTACGAGGCGTGAGGTTGAGGGAGCCAGCCCAGTGCCTAACAGTGAGTGTTTTAATTCTAAGGTAGTAAATAAATAGAAAGCCTTATTACGAGGTGTGTGGTTGAGGGGGGTCAGCCTGGTTTGCTAACACCGGGGGTGGAGAATTCACTGGTAATAAATTAAAAATTAAAGTAAAAAAACATTTATAATCGCCTTATTATGAGGGCGTGAGGATAAGGGGGCCCAGCCGTTTGCGAACACGGGTTGGAGGAATTCAAAAGGTAGTAAGTTAAACAATTTAAATAAAAACAATTAATAAGATGCCTCTCATTACGAGGCGTTGAGGATAAGGGGGGAAGCCCCTTTGCCTACAACAGGGGTGTTAATTCAAGGTCAGTAAATACAAAATTAAAGCTACATAGTTTGCCTTAAGAGGGGTGCGGTTGAGGGTCCAACCCGGATTCATACATGGGGGTGGAGAGTTCAAGGTTAATAAATACATAAAATACCAAAATAAAATAATTTCGCCTTATTATGATTGTGCAGTCGAGGGGCCAACCCGATTTCTAAAAACGGGGGTGGAGAATAAGGTCAGTAAAGACAACAAAATATATAATAATAGTTCGCCATATTATGGTGTTGTGAAGTTTGAGGGGGTCAGCCGTTTGACTGTACCACAGGGGTGGGTGAGAACGCAAGCTTAATAAATAAATAAATAAAAGTACCGCCTTATTACGACGTTGCGAGGTCGGGGGGCAGCCACGGGGGGAAGAATTGAGGTTAAAACAAGGTTAGTAAATACATAAAAATACATAAATAAATAGTTTGCCTTTATTGAGGCGTGAGGTAGGGGCCAGGCCTTGCTTATGACACGGGGATGGGAGAATTTCAAGCTTATAAATAAACAAATGAATACAAAAGTACGCCTTATTACGAGGTGCGAGGTCGAGGGGGCCAGCCCGTTTGCTAACACGGGGGTTGAGAATTCAAGGTTAATAAATAAATACATCAATCTGAATAAACAAATAAATAAATTGTACACCTTACCCCCGATGCGGATATTGAGGGGCCATCCAACCTAACACAGGGGTGTGGCATGTCACGGATCTTCGTTTCGGTACTTCTTATTATGAGGCGTGTGGTTGAGGGCCCGCAACCGTTGCTCGTGGTGATTTGGTGGTCGTTTTTAACTGCACAAGGGCAGATAGTGAAACACATACACGCAGATGGGGGTGGGAATATCAGTTAATGCTTCAGATATGGAGTAGGCCCCCCCTGGTCAGGTATGAGCCCCCAGCCCCCCACCCATAACAGGCGAGGCCGGGCCAGGCCGATCGGGCCAAACCCCATCGCTCCAAATGCAATGATCGGCGATCTAAACGACCGGTTGTGAGTGAGACGGGTGCGTTGGGAGGTGGGGGAGCGGGGGTGGGTGTGGAATTGGCGCGTGCACCCCGGCGATTGGGGTCGGGTGGTGGGTCGGGCGTGTAGTGAGGCGTTTGGGAGGGAGGGACGGGACCTTGGCTGGAAACCTCGGCCCGGGACGGACACCACACGGGAGCGAGAGCCTTGCGGCAATAAATCTGGTTGCTACGGCGAGGAGGGCCATTTGGATTGATGGCGGGGTTGATAGGATGGTAATGGAAAGGTGCAGGTTGGGAATCGTAATCGAAGATGTGAGGAGGAATGGGAAGCGCCAACCAATCTGCCAGTACAATGTGAGTTGCAGCGACAGGGTGGAGGGTCTCGCCCCCAGGGTGCGGCTTTCACCGAATTCCGACAACCGGTGACCGAATTCATGTAAACGAACACGCGTGGACCAAGCCAACTATGAACGATGCGTCGTCATTTTCCTTCCTCGCGTTCGGCCCCCCGCACCGACTCTCGATCACATGATCAATCACCCCACAGGCTACTGGTGGGATTGTAGACACAATGTTTGAAAGCTTCCCTTTAAGCTCTACCCAGTCGCGTGCGCACTGATCGAAGTTTCCGGTCTTCGGCTCGGCCACCAACGCCTTCCACTAGTTGTCCCTTTTGCTACCTTGATTCCATAACGCACTGCGCCCATGCGTCGTCTTACCGTAGCGGCCCTGCTCAAAATCTGCAGGTACAACTTGTTGTTGTAGACTACTGCATGGTGACCTCTTCATAGCGTGAGATGTGTAGTGTCGGGTGAGCAGGAAGCATAAGGCACATTTGACCAAGAAAAACACCCCCTCCCTCTTGGCCGCCCGCATTCCACATCCTGACCCCCCCCACACACCAGACACACCACACCACACCTCTTACAACTATACACACCACTACTCCCAATCACATGCTTCACCTACACCACCTATAACCTAACACACCCACACCTCCCCAGGTGCCCTCGCCTTCCCCCACACCTCCCCACGCCCATGTCCAATACCCAAGCCCTCACCCTCATTCTCATCACGTGAACCTGGCACCTGCCACCACGACAGCCCAGCCCACCTTCCCCCCAGGGCCCACGCCCACACCCTCGCCACGGCCTCACCCTTGCCCTCACTCACACCCTTGCCTCACCCGCACCCTATCCTCAACCCCACCCTAGCCCTCACCCACACACCATGCCCATGCCACTCCTATATCTCGACCTCACCAACACTCCCACGCACTTCCCACGCCTCGCCTTACCCACGCCCTGCCCTCATCCACCACCCATACTCGATATAACCCTCCAGTCCCGTGCTCGACTCCACACCCACACCCTCACCACGCCAGCCTATGCCCACGCCAAACCCTGCACCCACACACCCACGCCCACCTCCCAACGCACCCGTCCCCTATGCCCATGCACGCATCCTCACCCACACCCCGCCCACACCCTCCCAACGCACCCGTCCCATGCCATGCACGCATTTCACCCAGACCCTCACCCCACAATTTCACCCCCCCACACACCCACAACCACACCCCTCAGTTTCACCCCCACGCCCAAGCAATCCCCCCCCCCCCCCCCCACACACACACACACACACACACACTGAAACCTTCACCCACAAACCACATCCTCTCAGGCCACAGTCCAGCACTCCCAACAGACCTCGTTGCCAGATCAGCGCTGGCTGCAGCTGTAACATGGTCCAACAATGCTTTTGTGGCCTCAACAGCCCCACCACAGTCATCAGCTAGTGCACACCTCAGACGCCTGCTGCCCCACCTCCTTGGGGAGGCTGCCCTCCCAGGACCCCCTATTATCCTCAATGTAGATCCACCTCCACACTGATGATGTGTAGCAGAACCGAGACCGAAACCAAGATCATCAGTACAGCCTGGACGGGACCTTGGTGTTCTTACCCACTTCGCTCGGTATCAACTTCAGCTATTTCCTTAGCTACAGAATCTGCTCCTTCAGCTACTTCCTCAGCTACAAATTCTGCACCTTCAGCCATTTCTCCCTCCCAGCCCTTGGCCCTTGGCGAAGTCATGAGTGTTGTACCGGCAGCGTATGCACAACCTAAGCTGCAAAGACCGTACCGCTTGTACTTCGCTTCACGCCGGGCTTTACTGCGTACCCTTCCCCTGGCCAAGGCAGGAAAGGATGTACAGCAGTACAGGGAGGACAAGGCGGAAGCTAGGAGGAATCTGATGAGGCAGATCAGGCCAATGAGATCTTTGCCGTCAAGTTCAGGTCTCCTCTGACAGGGGGGGCTAAGGACCAATTAGGGGGCCTGGAGTGGGCACTGAATCATCAGCGTTGAGTGGCAGTGTAGAGGAGGGGGGCCACAGGAGAGTACGATATAAAGATCTGTACACCAAGTCAGTAGCGACCGCAATTTGTACTTCATTTGATTATAATTTATTGTTTTACTTTATTTTTGGCTGAGCCCCCCCTCCTGGTGGGCGGTAGCCCCCAGATTCACCTTGTTGTCCCTCTATGCGTCTGTCCGCCAGACCGACCGACGGAAAAAAAAATAAGAAGCCTGGCACATCAGCCAACTGTCTCGTAACTAACTGGATTCGGTCAGCTTCAATCCGTTGCCATCTGTCGTTCCGTTGCTGACACTCTCCACCATTTTTTTGCGTTGCTTGCGACGCTGCATATAAATTCTATTTGCCTATTTATTATGTTTAGTTATCACCGATCAGAACTAAAGGGCTCAGTGGCAGAGCGAAGGGCAAAAATCAAGGCAGGTGCGGGGTTCAAACCCCCTTGAGAGCGCTTGGGCCGTCAGGAGGGTCGTCGACCGGCACGGTAACTGGTATCTAGATGCGATGTTGGATCGAGCAGGATACTTACGATCCGGTCCCCTTAATCCACTGGGGCACGTCCTTATAGGTCATTGTACAATTCTTGTGTTTAAATTTTCATTTTTTAATGTTCATTTATTATGTTTATTTATGCTGAATAGACAGAGTTACTGTGTTCATACTGGATTTACAGCCAACTGTGTTTATATTAAATTTACAGCCAGCATTCAACTTGCTTTGTTTATTTATTGTTTCACTTTGTTGTATTATTTTATTGTTTTACTTTATTTTATTATTTTATTTATTCTGTTATTTGTTTGCTAATAAACAGAGCTACTGTGTTCATACTGGATGTACAGCCAACTGTGTTTATATTAGATGTACAGCCAACCGTTTTAATGCTGGATGTGCAGCCAACTGTGTTTTATATGGATGTACTGCCCAATCTGTGTTTATATTAGATGTACAACTGGGTTCATGATGCTGATAATGATGATTGATGTGATATGATGTTGATTACATTTTTCTTGGTGCCCTACTGGACTCCAAATGTGCCCCTACTGGATGTACTACCAACTCAAGTTGCTATGTTTATTTGTGGGGGCTTTATGTATGTTACAGTCCATGAGTAGGCCAAATAGGATAAAAGGACTTGCCCAACCGTGATAGGAGGGCTAAAGCGAAAAGGCATTGATGAATTAAACCCCAAACAATCGTTTTACCGTTGGGGACCCTGAGTTCGTGCTACAGTAATCATAGTGTGTGAGCCTACCTGGGAGTGCTGGAGCGGAGTAAGAGAGGGATGAGAGGTAATTTAGCAGATGTTGAAGCCAGCTGCTTGTTTTACAGTCAGGAGGCTTATCTGCTTCCAACCAGCTCCCAGCAAGAAGGTGGGGACTACAGCATTATGTTTCTTTTCAGCTCACAGCAGCAGCTTCTAGGCAGCTTCCTGGCAGCTCCCCTGGCTTGCTACCCAGCTCCCAGGCAGAGGGTGGGGACTACAGCATAGCTTTTCTTTTCAGCTACCGGCGGCAGCTTCTAGGAAGCTCCCCTGGCTTGCTACCCAGCTCCCAGCTAGAGGGTGGGGAATACAGCATGGGGACTACAGCTACCAGCATCAGCTTCTAGGCAGCTCCCCTGGCTTGCTACAGCCTTTGTTCTCAGCTAGAGGGTGGGGAATACAGCATGGGACTACAGCTACTTCGCAGCAGCTTCTAGGCAGCTCCCCTGGCTTGCTGCCCAGATTCCAGGCTGAGGGTGGGGACTACAGCATGGGGACTACAGCTACCAGCAGCAGCTTCTAGGTAGCTCCCCTGGCTTGCTGCCCAGGTACCAACCAGAGGGTGAGTACTACAGCATGGGGACTACAGCTACCAGCATCAGCTTCTAGGATCTCCCTGGCTTGCTAACCATGTCTTCCAGCCTGAGGGTAAGGTGTACAGCATGGGGACTACAGCCACCAGCATCAGCTTCTAGGCAGCTTCCTATGCTTGCTACCAAGCTCCCAGCCAGAGGGTGGGACTGCAGCCTGGGACTACAGATACAGCAGGGCAGCTTCTAGGCAGCTCCCCTGAGCTGCTACTCAGATAGAAAACTGCATTCTAGACCAATCCTCACACTAGACCCAAGGTCTGGGACCCCAGTGCCACAAGCTGCCCCCTAACCCCCACGGAGCGCAAACTCCAAACCTACGGCCTCTGATGACGCCGCTTACACCATAGCTCTACACCAGGGATATTGTTTTCCGCTATATATAGCGATCGCTAGTCTTGACCCCGTTTTGGAGAAATTATCGCTATAAAAAGTAAAAAAAAAAAAAAAAAAGGCCCTAAAATGGCCCAAATAGCTTCAAAAAGCTATACAAAGCACCAAAACGGTGTCCCTGGAGGAGGCCTACAACCATATAGCTAGGAGAAACCCACTTTCAGATTTGGAAAAAAGATCACTGCTCTACACCTCTATATATTCTGGACTCCAAGCCTCTTTCAGTGATATACATTGGTCTAGTGGTAGACTAAGTCACTTTAAGAATGAAGAGTCGAAGGTTCATCTCCCCCTTCGGTCGCTCTTGGCGTTGCAGGTCGTCGTCAACCGAGATGGTAGCTTGTCCAGTTGAGGTAGGAGGCCGCTCCCTACCCGCGTACGACGGGCTCCCTTAACACCACGCCCCATCAGGCGTTATCATTACCTTTTTTCTGAACTCCAGGAGCTGTTTAACGAATGCATCACTTTGGCTGAGCTCTGGACTCGGATAGAAAACTACCTTGTAGACCAATCCTCCCACTAGACCCAAGGTCTGGGACCCCAGTGCCACAAGCTGCCCCCTGAACCCCACGGAGCCCAAACTCTGAACTTACGGCCTCTAATGATACACCATAGCTCACACCATAGCTCTACACCTCCATAGATTCTGAACTCCAGGAGCTGTTGAACGGGTGCATCACCTTGGCTGAGCTCTGGACTCGGATAGAAAACTACATTGTAGACCAATCCTCCCACTAGACCCAAGGTCTGGGACCCCAGTGCCACAAGCTGCCCGCTGAACCCCACGGAGCGCAAACTCCGAACTTACGGCCTCTAATGATGCCGCTTACACCATAGCTCTACACCTCCATAGATTCTGAACTCCAGGAGCTGTTTAATGGGTGCATCACCTTGGCTGAGATCTGGACTCAGATAGAGTACTACGTTCCAATCAATAATTGTATTTATCAATTATATAGTATTATTAATTCAATAGTATTATTAATTAAATAGTATTATTAGTTAAATAGTATTATTAATTTATATTATTGTTAATTAGACCAATCCTCACACTTGACCCAAAGTCCCAAATCTTGGCGCCATCCAGGGTACTACTTTTTGTCAAATTGGTCAGCGCTTTGTAGAGCAAAAAGCGCAAAAACTGCGCGCTGCGCCCACAGGGAGATGAAAAAACTGCGCGAAAAGTCAACGGCGAATCAAATCCCATCCAACGTCAAACTTTAAAAACGTTCAGATTTCATGTCATTACAGTATATATACCAGGGTTGGGGTGTAAGGTTTAGTTTGTCTACTGGTTGGGAGATTTTGTGCTACATATCGCAGGTGCTGTACCGCTAGCTCCTGCTGAAAGGGGGCCTTAGGAAGCTGAACTTCGCTCCTCACATCGTCTTCCTAACCCTGTTCATTATGCTGGCACTGTCTCTCTCACACTGTCCATTAATCCGTCATGCTGTCACTGTCACAATGTCCATTACGCTGTAACTGTCACGCTGTCACTGTCACGCTGCCCATTACGCTGTAACTGTCATGCTGTCTCTGTCACACTGTCACTGTCACGCTGCCCATTACGCTGTAACTGTCATGCTGTTGCTGTCGAGCTGTCACTGTCACGCTGCCCATTACGCTGTAACTGTCATGCTGTCGCTGTCACGCTGTCCATTACAGCTCAGCACGACACCCAGGCCTAAATCCAAGCCCACACCCTCGCTCACACCCACATCCACACCCACACTCATGCCCTTCACCCACACCTGCACCCTCAATCTCACCGAGGCCCACATCCTCGCTCACACCCTCACCCACGCCCTCTTCCTCACCCACACCCTCACCCTCACCGCCTGTACAGGTGATGTACCTAGAGCTCCTGCTGAAAGGCCTTAGGAGGCCTGACTGCGTCCTTCACCACCACTCCATCACGATGCCCCCCCCCCCCCACACACAACACACACACACACACACACACACGCACTCGGGCCAGACCCAGACCCTCACCCTCAACCTTGCTCACACCCTCACCCTCACTCACACCGCCTGTGAAGGTGATGTACCGCGAGCTCCTGCTGAAAGGCCTTAGGAAGCCCGACTGCGTCCCTCAACTCAACTCCATCACGCTGCCCACACACACACACCACACACACACACACACACACACACACACACACACACACGCACTCACCTGGGCCCAGACCCAGACCCTCACCCACGCCCTCACCCAAACCCACGCCCTCACCCTCACCGCCTGTACAGGTGATGTACCGCGAGCTCCTGCTGAAAGGGGGCCTTAGGAAGCTGAACTTTGTCCCTCACATCGACTCCGTCACGCTATCCATTACAGCTCAGCACGACACCCGGTTAGAGAAAGAGTCATTGCCGAAGCAGGATCTCATGCTCTTCCTGTTAGCTCTGGAGCATGTGACAGGGCAGAGGGCAGAATTCATGGAGTCGCCCAAGCACGGGCTGAAGACAGGATCTCTGGTGAGTAAGGCCGCCCCTCAGGTATCTGATCTGATCTGATCTCATGCTCTTCCTGTTAGCTCTGGAGCATGTGACAGGGCAGAGGGCTGAATTCATGGAGTCGCCCAAGCACGGGCTGAAGACAGGATCTCTGGTGAGTTAGGCCACAGCTCTGTTCTCTGATCTGATCTAATCTGATCTGATCTGATCTCATGCTCATCCTGTTAGCTCTGGAGCATGTGACAGGGCAGAGGGCTGAATTCATGGAGTCGCCCAAGCACGGGCTGAAGACAGGATCTCTGGTGAGTTAGGCCGCAGCTCTGTTCTCTGATCTGATCTGATCTGGTATAATCTCGTGTTGTTCCTGCTAGCTCTGGAGCATGTGACAGGGCAGAGGGCTGAAATCATGGAATTGCCCAAGCATGGGCTGAAGACAGGATATCTGGTGAGTAAGGCCGCAGCTCTGTTCTCTGATCTGATCTGGTAGAATATAATCTAATCTGGTAGAATATGATATGATCTGATATCGTGCTGTTCCTCTTGGCTCTTGAGCAATGGGAAGGGCAGAGGGCAGAATTCATGGAATCACCCAAGCACGGGCTGAAGACAGGATCTCTGGTGAGTTAGGCCGCAGCTCTGTTCTCTGATCTGACCTGGTAGAATCTGATCTGGTATCATGCTCACCATGTAGCTCTTGAGCGATGGGAAGGGCAAGGGGCTGAAGACAGGATCTCTGGTGAGTTAGGCCATAGCTCTGTTCTCTGACCTGATCTGATCTGATCTGATCTGATCTGGTCTGATCTCGTTCTATTCCTGTGAGCTCTTGCGCAATGGGAAGGACAGAGGGTAGAATTCATGTCAGGGCCTGAGCACGGGCTTGAGACAGGATCTTTTTTCCTTATTCTTTTAGATGTGAACAGTTAGCCCCTTTCATTAAAATACAATGGTCTAGTGGTAGACCAAATCGCAAACTTCATTAGCCTTACAGGCCACCCTTACACACCTCGTGGCCACAGACTTCAACACAAGTCAAAAACGACACACGACTCTCTGGGCCGACCACTAGGGGACCCTCCGGGGCACCCTACTATTGTTCTGGGGTATTTCAGTGATATACAATGGTCTAGTGGTAGACCAAATCGCTTGAGGATGAAGAGTCGGGGGTTCGACTCCCCCTTCGGTCGCTCTTGGCGTTGCAGGTCGTTGCCATCCGCGATGGTAGCTTGTCCAGTTGAGGCAGGAGGCCCCCTCCCCACCCGCGTACGACGGGCTTCCTTAACACCACGCACCACCAGGCGTTATCATTACCTTCAGTTGTGAACAGTCGCCAAAGGAATTTCACCCTAGAAGGTGGGGTTTAACTACACAAACCCTAGGTGGGTTTAACTTTGTTTTTTTGTCACGCAGTTATGAGTATGAAAACATGACATCCCCCCTAATTCCTAATAAATTGTGCGTGAAAACAGGCACACCTATTCCCTCATGTACATTTTGAACTAAAGTGTGATTTGAGCCTGTGTCACGCACTCACATACATTTTGAACTACCCAGGCGATGCATGAGATTAAAGACTAATAAACTGCACTGATGCAGCACTGATGCAGTACGAAATATATGTCTGGCTTTTTTCATGCAGCATAAACTTTAATTACCTAGCATTACATGACCCCAGACCTTTTTTAAAAAAGTTGCTAGAGGACCTTCACCCTAGAAAAGATCTCTGGTGAGTTTGACCGCAGCTCTATATTCTCACCTGATCTGATCTGGTGAGTTAGACAGCAGCTCTGTATTCTCACCTGATCTGATCTGGTGAGTTTGACCGCAGCTCTGTATTCTCACCTGATCTGATCTGGTGAGTTTGACCGCAGCTCTGTATTCTGACCTGATCTGATCTGGTGAGTTAGACCGCAGCTCTGTATTCTGACCTGATCTGATCTGGTGAGTTAGACCGCAGCTCTGTATTCTGACCTGATCTGATCTGGTCTGATCTCGCTCTGTTCCTGTAAGCTCTTGAGCAATGGGAAGGGCAAGGGGCTGAATTCATGTCTGGGCCTGAGCACGGTCTTTTTTTCCTTATTCTTTTGGTTGTGAACAGTTGCGAAAGGATCTTTACCCTAGAAGGTGGATCTTACTACACAAACCAGCAACACCAAGGATTCAGTTAGAATGGCGATGCCACTCCTACAAAAGAGTAGGCGCACTGGTCTCTGGTGAGTTAGGCCGCAGCTCTGTTCTCGGATCTGATCTATTACCCAGCTGTACCATCCAGGGTACTACAAAGCGCGCGCGGCAGCGCGATGCTGCGCTGCCTTTTTGAGCCCCTCTGCGCGTTTTGCGCAGTTTTTCGACCCCCTGTGGGCGCAGCGCGCAGTTTTTGCGCTTTTTGCACTAAAAAGCGCTGACCAATTTGACGTTTGTGCGCTTTAAGCGCTGACCAATTTGGCAAGAAGTAGTACCCTGGTACCATCCCACCCTAACCCAATCCAACCCAAACCTAAAACGAACCCAAACCCAAACCCACCCAAAACAGCCCAAACAAAACTAAACAAAACAAAACAAACCCACCCAACCCACTAAACACAACCCCACTCCACCTGACCCAACCCAAACCCAAACCCACCTAAACCCAACCCAAACCCAACCCAGCCATACACAACGTAAAACAAATCCAAACCCAAGCCCAACCAAAACAGCCAAAACAGAATGAAACAAAACAAAACAAACCCACACAACCCAGCCCCACTAAAACCGACCCACTCAACCCAAACCAAACCCACCCAAACCCAAACCCAAACCCAAGCCCAGCCATACACAACGTAAAACAAACCCAAACCCAAACCCACTAAACACAGCCCAAACAGAACAAAACAAAACTAAACAGCCTCACCCAACCCACTAAACCTAACCCCACTCCACCCAACCCACTCAACCCAAACCAAACCCACCCTAACACAAACACAGACACAAACACAACCCAGCCATACACAACGTAAAACAAACCCAAACCCACCCAAAACAGCCCAAACAAAACAAAACAAAACAAAACAAACCCACCCAACCCACTAAACACAACCCCACTCCACCCGACCCACTCAACCCAAGCCAAACCCACCCAAACCCAAACCCAACCCAGCCATACACAACGTAAAACAAACCCAAACCCTGACCCACTCAAAACAGCCCAAACAAAACAAAACAAAACAAACCCACCCAACCCAACCCCACTCCACCCGACCCACACAACCCAAACCAAACCCACCCAAACCCAAACCCAACCCAGCCATACACAACGTAAAACAAACCCAAACCCAAACCCACTCAAAACAAAACAAACAAAACAAAACATAACCACCCAACCCAACCCAACCCCACTCCACCCGACCCACACAACCCAACAAACCCACCAAACCCAAACCCAACCCAGCCATACACAACGTAAAACAAACCCAAACCCAAACCCACTCAAAACAAAACAAACAAAACAAAACATAACCACCCAACCCAACCCAACCCCACTCCACCCGACCCACACAACCCAAACCAAACCCACCCAAACCCAAACCCCACTCCACCCCACAACAGGGTGTGACAGTCAAAATCACTGGAGACCGGATGTACGACTTCCTCGAAAAGCTAGTGTACATAGTACTGCCCAACCAAATCGGATTCGAGGGGGCCCTTCCGCCCAGGGCAGTTGCCATTCCCCCACCAAGCAAGCGGCACATCCAAGGCATCAAAAAGACGGTGCCTATCCATGAGGTTAAGCTGAAAGTCAACAGCTTGCTGTTGTACCCTGACTTTGAGTATAATTTCGACATGTTCCAGGCGCTCAGGAGTATGCAGGTAGGGTTGGGTTGGGTGGGGTGGGTTGGAATGATCATGTAATTCAGTGTAATGATGTGCTGTTGTAACCTAACTTTGATTTTATTTTTTACATGTTCCAGGCTTTCGGAAGTATGCATGTAGGGTTGTGTGGGGTGGGTCGGTGGGTTGGGTTGGGTGGGTTGGGTCGGTAGTTCTGGTTGGGTTAAGTTGGTGGGTGGGTTGGGTCAATGCGTGGGTTGGGTCGGTGGGTTGGGCTAGCCTATCCATGAAGTGAAGCTGAAAGTCAACAGCTTGCTTTTATACCCTGACTTTGAGTATAACTTAGACATGTTCCAGGCGCTCAGGAGTATGCAGGTAGGGTTGGGTGGGGTGTGTTGGGGTGACCATATACTTGTGTGTAATCCTGTATTTGTGTTCTACGACTTTGGGTATAACTTCGACATGTTCCAGGCTTTGAGGAGTATGCAGGTAGGTTAAGGTGGGGTGGGTTGGCCATGTACTTGTGAAGCTGAAAGTCAACAGCTTGCTGTTATACCCTGGCTTTGAGTATAACTTTGACGTGTTCCAGGCTCTCAGTAGTATGCAGGTAGGGTTGGGTGGGGTGGGGTGGGGTGGGTTAGCCATGTACTTGTGAAGCTTAAATTCAACAGCTTGTTGTTGTACCTTTCTGTTTGTTGAAATCTGTTTGTTGTTGAATTCTGTTTGTTGTTGAATTCTGTTTGTTGTTGAATTCTGTTTGTTGAAATTCAACAGCTTGTTGTTGTACCCTGACTTTGAGTAGAACTTTGACATGTTCCAGGCGCTGAGGAGTATGCAGGTAGGGTTGGGTTGGGTGAAGTGAGGTTGAGTGGGTTGGGGTGGCAAAACTCTTTTGTGTAATGCTGTGCTTTTGTTCCACGACTTGGAGTATAACTTTGACATGTTCCAGTCTACGAGGAGTTTGGGTTGGGTGGGTGGGTTGGGTTGGGTGGGTGTAGATATGGGTTGGGTTGGGTGGGGTGGGTGGGGTGACCATGTACTTCAGTGTAATGATGTGTTTGTGTTCCACGACTTTGAGTATAGCTTTGACATGTTCCAGGCGCTCAGGAGTATGCAGGTAGGGTTGAGTGTGTTGGGTTGGGTGGGCTGGGGTGACCATGTACTTCAGTGTAATTGTGTACTTGTATGTAATCATGCACTTGTGTGTAATAATGTACTTGTGTGTAATAATGTACTTGTGTGTAATCCTGTATTTGTGTTCCACGAATTAAGTTGAGTATAACTAGGGAGCGGCAGGGGGTGGGTAGCTGGGTAGCGCTACCTAGCGAGACCTGCCGTGCTCGCATAGCTGGTTTCAAGCTATTAATGTCGGTATCTTGTCCTCGAAGTTGCTATTTGGTGCCGATTTGCATAGCTTTTCACAAGGAATCCGAATTTCGCATTCGCGAAGCGTGATTCCGTTCATACAGCAAGGTAACCTGGAGCCTGTCACGACCTACCCTTTCTCATGGTAAGATTTTCAATGGCTACATTTGGCTAAGTTAGCTCCCAGCTATTAGGACTAACCCAGCTATTAGGACTATTCGTCCTACTCTTGGCCAGGGTTAGGGCTACCTGCCGCTCCCTAAGTATAACTTTGACATGTTCCAGTCTTCGAGGAGTTTGCAGGTAGGTTTGGGTTGGGTTGGGTGAGTTAATCATGCACTTGTGTGTAATCCTGTATTTGTGTTCCACAAATTAAGTTGAGTATAACTAGGGAGCGGCAGGGGGTGGGTTGCTGGGTAGCGCTACCTAGCGAGACCTGCCGTGCTCGCATAGCTGGTTTCAAGCTATTAATGTCGGTATCTTGTCCTCGAGGTTGCTATTTGGTACCGATTTTTCATAGCTTTTCACAAGGAATCCGAATTTCACATTCGCGAAGCGTGATTCCGTTCATACAGCAGGGTAACCTGGAGCCTGTCACGACCTACCCTTTCTCATGGTAAGATTTTCAATGGCTACATTTGGCTAAGTTAGCTCCCAGCTATTAGGACTAACCCAGCTATTAGGACTATTCGTCCTACTCTTGGCCGGGGTTAGGGCTACCTGCCGCTCCCTAAGTATAACTTTGACATGTTCCAGTCTTCAAGGAGTTTGCAGGTAGGTTTGGGTGGGGTTGGGTTGGGTGGGTTGGGGTGACCATGTACTTCAGTGTAATGATGTGTTTGTGTTCCACGACTTTGAGTATAACGTTGACATGTTCCAGTCTACGAGGAGTTTGCAGCTAGGGTTGGGTTGGGTTGGGTTGGGTGGGTTGGGGTGACCATGTACTTCAGTGTAATGATGTGTTTGTGTTCAACGACTTTGAGTATAACGTTGACATGTTCCTGTCTACGAGGAGTTTGCTGGTAGGTTTGGGTTGGGTTGGGTGGGTTGGGGTGACCATGTACTTCAGTGTAATGATGTGTTTGTGTTCCACGACTTAGAGTATAGCTTTGACATATTCCAGGCGCTCAGGAGTATGCAGGTAGGGTTGAGTGTGTTGGGTTGGGTGGGGTGGGGTGGGGTGACCATGTACTTCAGTGTAATGATGTGTTTGTGTTCCATGACTTAGAGTATAGCTTTGACATGTTCCAGGCGCTCAGGAGTATGCAGGTAGGGTTGGGTGGGTTGGGTTGGGTGGGGTGGGGTGGGGTGACCATGTACTTCAGTGTAATGATGTGTTTGTGTTCCACGACTTCGAGTATAGCTTTGACATGTTCCAGGCGCTCAGGAGTATGCAGGTAGGGTTGGGTTGGGTTGGGTGGGTTGGGGTGACCATGTACTTCAGTGTAATGATGTGTTTGTGTTCCACGACTTTGAGTATAGCTTTGACATATTCCAGGCGCTCAGGAGTATGCAGGTAGGGTTGGGTGGGTTGGGTTGGGTTGGGTGGGTTGGGGTGACCATGTACTTCAGTGTAATGATGTGTTTGTGTTCCATGACTTTGAGTATAGCTTTGACATGTTCCAGGCGCTCAGGAGTATGCAGGTAGGGTTGGGTGGGGTGGGTTGGGTTGGGTGGGTTGGGGTGACCATGTACTTCAGTGTAATGATGTGTTTGTGTTCCACGACTTTGAGTATAGCTTTGACATATTCCAGGCGCTCAGGAGTATGCAGGTAGGTTGGGTTGGGGTGGGTTGGGTTGGGTGGGTTGGGGTGACCATGTACTTCAGTGTAATGATGTGTTTGTGTTCCATGACTTTGAGTATAGCTTTGACATGTTCCAGGCGCTCAGGAGTATGCAGGTAGGGTTGGGTTGGGTTGGGTGGGTTGGGGTGACCATGTACTTCAGTGTAATGATGTGTTTTGTGTTCCACGACTTCGAGTATAGCTTTGACATGTTCCAGGCGCTCAGGAGTATGCAGGTAGGGTTGGGTTGGGTTGGGTTGGGTGGGTTGGGGTGACCATGTACTTCAGTGTAATGATGTGTTTGTGTTCCACGACTTAGAGTATAGCTTTGACATATTCCAGGCGCTCAGGAGTATGCAGGTAGGGTTGGGTGGGTGGGTTGGGTTGGGTGGGTTGGGGTGACCATGTACTTCAGTGTAATGATGTGTTTGTGTTCCATGACTTTGAGTATAGCTTTGACATGTTCCAGGCGCTCAGGAGTATGCAGGTAGGGTGGGTTGGGTTGGGTTGGGTGGGTTGGGGTGACCATGTACTTCAGTGTAATGATGTGTTTGTGTTCCACGACTTTGAGTATAGCTTTGACATATTCAGGCGCTCAGGAGTATGCAGGTAGGGTTGGGGTGGGTTGGGGTTGGGTGGGTTGGGGTGACCATGTACTTCAGTGTAATGATGTGTTTGTGTTCCATGACTTTGAGTATAGCTTTGACATGTTCCAGGCGCTCAGGAGTATGCAGGTAGGGTTGGGTGGGTTGGGTGGGGTGGGGTGGGGTGACCATGTACTTCAGTGTAATGATGTGTTTGTGTTCCACGACTTCGAGTATAGCTTTGACATGTTCCAGGCGCTCAGGAGTATGCAGGTAGGGTTGGGTTGGGTTGGGTGGGTTGGGGTGACCATGTACTTCAGTGTAATGATGTGTTTGTGTTCCACGACTTTGAGTATAGCTTTGACATATTCCAGGCGCTCAGGAGTATGCAGGTAGGGTTGCGGTGGGGTGGGGTGGGTTGGGTGGGTTGGGGTGACCATGTACTTCAGTGTAATGATGTGTTTGTGTTATACGACTTCGAGTATAACTTCGACATGTTCCAGGCGCTCAGGAGTATGCAGGTAGGGTTGGGTGGGGTGGATTAGGGTGACCATGTACTTCAGTGTAATGATGTATTTGTGTTATACGACTTTGAGTATAGCTTTGACATGTTCCAGGCGCTCAGGAGTATGAAGGTAGGGTGGGGTGGGGTGGGGTAGGGTGACCATGTACTTGTCTGTAATCCTGTATTTGTGTTATACGACTTTTGGTATAACTTCGACATGTTCCAGGCTCTCAGGAGTATGCAGGTAGGGTTGGGTGGGGTGGGGTAGGGTGACCATGTACTTGCGTGCTTGAAATTCAACAGCTTGCTGTTATACCCTGACTTTGAGTATAACTTCGACATGTTCCAGGCGCTGAGGAGTATGCAGGTAGGTTGGTGTGACCATGTACTTCAGTGTAAGAATGTACTTGTGTGTAATGATGTACTTCAGTGACCTCAAATCCCCAGACGTGGCACAACCCCATAAACAGAGCCTACCAACCAGGGTACTTCCATTGACCAAATTGGCCAGCGCTTTAGCGCACTTGAAAACAAAAAAACTGCTTGGAAGTACCCTGCTCCCAACTTAGCGGTAAAGGCTTGGAACGTAATGTCTGGAACAACCCAGCTGCCCAACCAACATGTGTGCATCTAAGTCGCATGGTACAACCCAGACATGGCACAAGCCCATAAACAGACCCTGCCAACTTAGCGGTAAAGGCTTGGACCGTAATGTCTTGAACAAGCCTGCTACCCCACCTTCATGTGTGCATCTAAGTTGCATGGCACAAGCCCATAAACAGACCCTGCCAACTTAGCGGTAAAGGCTTGGACCGTAATGTCTTGAACAAGCCTGCCACCCCACCTTCATGTGTGCATCTAAGTTGCATGGCACAAGCCCATAAACAGACCCAGCCAACTTTGCGGTAAAGGCTTAGAACGTAATGTCTTGAACAAGCCTGCTACCCAATTAACCTTCATGTCTAGGGAACGGCTAATCATATGATGCTGACCAAAGACGAGTATGATGTCATACAAAAATCATATGATTGAATATCATATGATATGATGCACCGGGCCAAAGTTACCTAGTCAGACCGCCGGCATCATAAGATACCATATGATGACATGATATCATATTGCCGACCCCTATTCATGTCCATCTACATTTCGAGTGCCACATCTCCAGGCATGACACAACCCAGGCATGCCACAACCCCATTAATCAACCCTACCAACTCAGCATCGAAGGCTTTGAACGTAATGTCTTGAACAAACTTGCTATCCAACCCCAACCCCAATCTTGCTACCAGTCCCCAACCCAACAACCTTGCTACCCAACCAGCATGTGTGCATCAATGTTGCGGATGCCACCTCCCATCACATGGCAGAACCCATACATGGCACAACCCCATAAACGCACACTACCAACTCAGCGGTGAAGGCTTGGAATGCGGTGAAGGAACAACCCTGCTACCCAACCCCAACCTTTATGTGTGCATCTCCATTGCAGGTGCCACATCCCTCGCATGGCACAACCCATACATGGCACAACCCCAGAAAGGCACTCTACCAACTCAGCAATAAAGGCTTGGAGTGTTATGTCTTGAACCACCCTGCTATCCAACCCCAACCCAATAACCTTGCTACCCAACCTGTAGGTCTGCATCTACATTGCAGTTGCCACATCCCCTCGCATGGCACGACTCAGACATGGCACAAAGCAATAAACGGCCCCTCCCAATTCTGCATTGTAGGCTTTGAGCGTTAGGTCTTGAACAGCCTTGCTACCCAACCTGCAGGTTTGCATCAATGTTGCGGATGCCACCTCACCAGACATGACACAACCCCATAAATGGCCTGACCAACCAACCAATCCACCAACCAACCAACCAACCTCCACAACAACTTAACCTGCAGGTTTGCATCAATGTTGCGGATGCCACCTCCCCAGACATGGCACAACCCCATAAACGGAGCCTACCAACCAACCAATCCACCAGTGAACCAACCAACCAACCAACCAACCTCCTAAACAACTTAACCTGCAGGTTTGCATCAATGTTGCGGATGCCACCTCACCAGACATGACACAACCCCATAAATGGAGCCTACCAAGTCTGCATTTGAGACTTTGAGCTTTTGTGTGTGTGTGTGTGTGTGTATGTGTGTACACTACCATTTGAGACTTTGAGCTTTTGTGTGTGTGTGTGTGTGTGTGTGTGTGTGTGTGTGTGTATACTAACATTTGAGACTTAAAGCTTTTGTGTGTGTGTGTGTGTGTGTGTGTGTACACTACCATTTGAGACTTCGAGCTTTTGTCTTGAACAGCTGTGCTATCCAACTCCATCCCAACAACCTTGCTACCCAACCTGCAGGTGTGCATCAATTTTGCGGATGCCACCTCACCAGACATGACACAACCCCATAAATGGCCTGACCAACCAACCAATCCACCAGTCAACCAACCAACCAACCAACCAACCAACCAACCAACCAACCAACCTCCACAACAACTTAACCTGCAGGTTTGCATCAATGTTGCGGATGCCACCTCCCCAGACATGACACAACCCCATAAACGGAGCCTACCAACCAACCAATCCACCAGTCAACCAACCAACCAACCAACCAACCAACCTCCACAACAACTTAACCTGCAGGTTTGCATCAATGTTGCGGATGCCACCTCCCCAGACATGGCACAACCCCATAAACGGAGCCTACCAACCAACCAATCCACCAGTCAACCAACCAACCAACTAACCAACCTCCACAACAACTTAACCTGCAGGTTTGCATCAATGTTGCGGATGCCACCTCCCCAGACATGGCACAACCCCATAAACGGAGCCTACCAACCAACCAATCCACCAGTCAACCAACCAACCAACCAACTAACCAACCTCCACAACAACTTAACCTGCAGGTTTGCATCAATGTTGCGGATGCCACCTCCCCAGACATGGCACAACCCCATAAACGGAGCCTACCAACCAACCAATCCACCAGTCAACCAACCAACCAACCAACCAACCTCCACAACAACTTAACCTGCAGGTTTGCATCAATGTTGCGGATGCCACCTCACCAGACATGACACAACCCCATAAACGGAGCCTACCAACCAACCAATCCACCAACCAACCAACCAACCTCCACAACAACTGAACCTGCAGGTTTGCATCAATGTTGCGGATGCCACCTCCCCAGAAATGGCACGTATGCTGCTCCAGGGAATGGCCATCCCAGTGATGGATAGCAATCCTGATGAAGACGCTGCTGCAGACGCCGCTGCTGCCGCGGCTGCTGCACATGAGTTGAGGACCCAGTCCAATAAGGAGAAGAAGGGGAAGTAGTGACCATGAGGTAGCTGCTGTTGTTTCTCCTGATGAAGACGCTGCTGCAGACGCCGCGGCTGCTGCACATGAGTTGAGGACCCAGTCCAATAAGGAGAAGAAGGGGAAGTAGTGACCATGAGGTAGCTGCTGTTGTTTCTCCTGATGTTGATGTTGCTGCTGCTTCTGCTGCTTCTGCTGCTGCCACTGCTGCTGCACATGCGTTGAGAACCCAGTCCAATAAGGAGAAGAAGAAGGGAAAGTAGGAATCAAGAGGTTGCTGCTGCTTTTTCTTCTGCTGTATGTATCTATTTGTGCAATCCAGGGGTAGCCAAATATGCTTAAGGGACTTGCCCAACCTTGAAAACAGGACAGGCAGTTTAAGAAACAAGCACTGGTGAACTGAACCCCAACAAACTGTAAACAACGGGGCCGTGAGTTGTGGTTAGGATACTTCAGGAGGACCTTCAGCTCTGCTGCCTGAGACGCAACCAACCGGATTATATACCGGCTACTGAGTTGCTCAGAGAAGCCAGTGTGTAGTCACTGACTGGCTCTGCACAGTGCACGTGTCCATGTGCACCACCGTGCAGTACTACTGTACTGCCACCGGCTAGTATATCAAGCTCGCTCCTGTGGCATCTCGTTATCAATCACTTCCTGTAAAGACATCAGTAGCTACTATCTCTCCGTGTCTGCAGTCTCACACTCTTCAAGATACCAAAGTCTTAGCTGCTTAGCACTACAAGCGCTAGTGGGGCTAATTAGCGCTAAACTAAATCCAGGGTTTTTAGCGCTAACTAGAGGTGAAGAGAAGTAGCCTTATGTAGCCCGTCGAGCATACCCTATGTTGCGTCTGCGATAGGACGCAGCGTGAACAACCCTGATTGTGATATGCAGACAATTTAACTTCATGCTTGTCAGCGATAGCTGTCTGTTGTCTCACTGTCTATTTTCTGTTTGCTATACCGGGATTACCGGCTGGTTACACCATCCGGCTATTCCCTAAACCTAGCCACCATTATGTTGGCTGCGCTCTTGTCTTGAGGTAACGGCCCCTTCTCGAGGTAACGGCCCCTTCTCTTGTTACGTCCTTCGTATACATTCCCTTTGATACGTGCCCCAATGTTCGTTGACAATGCTTCTTGCCTTTTCTTGTCACATTTATTTTTAAATGTAACAAATGAGACGAAGTATGTGAACCCAAATCTGCGTCTCGTGTTGTTAGACTAGTGCTAACTAGACTATAAGCTTTGAGTGCTCAACGTGACTTGACTCGTCAAACTTAAGTGTAAATGTATTGTTATTTTTTAGCAGTTTCTCGAAAAAAGTAACTTTCGAGGCGTGAAAGAAATTCCCGGAATATGTGGACGATCAGATAGTTTCGCGTGATTACAAATTATGTTGTTGTTGTTGCTGCTGCTGTTGTAGCTAATTTAATTACATGGCCTACCGGGCCGTGTCATATGCGATTTGTTGTGGGTCCTTCGGTGACTATAGCTAGCTCCGGCTTACGCTATGGTGTCCTTAACTTCACGTTCTGTGAGTAACTGTATACACGGATGTAACAATTTCAATTTCAATTTCAATTTGTTGTGGGTTCTGTTCAACAGTGCTTTGTTTTTTAAAAACAGCCGATCCTGCTGGGCAAGTAATGATGAAGCCTGGTGGGGCGCAGGGTACTACAAATTTGTTTTTTTGCGCACACTTTTTGAGCCCCACTGCGCGTTTCGCGCAGTTTTTTCAACCCCCCTGTGGGCGCAGCGCGCAGTTCTTGCGTTTTTTGCACTGTAAAGCGCTGACCAATTTGACGTTTGTGCGCTTTAAGCGCTAACCAATTTGACAAAATGTAGTACCCTGGTGGGGCGTGGGACTAAGGTAGGGAGCTCTGTCTTACGGCGGTAGGGAACTGGCTGCTACTTCTGGACAGTGCTACCAAGGCGTTTTTAAAGTTGTGAAAGGACAGCGACTGCGACCACTAATGCGCACTTGTAGGGATTTGACCCCGGCCCCTCTGATTTCAACGAGCTCCACGATTGAGCCATTCGTCGAAACGGGATTCTTGCTAGGCAAGTCCCTCCAGGCTTGTGCATATTTCAATATTTGGCTACCCTTGGATCAGGGTTGTTTAGGACGCTGCGTCGTGCGTCGCTATGGGTCGGCTATGGGTCTGTTGAGGGTCGTTGCTTCTCAGGACGCAGGCTGTAAAATTTGGTGCGTCTCGGGACGCAGAGGTGGGGGTCCTCCTGAACAACCCTGCCTTGGACTGTACAAATACATACAAGTGATTTGTTCGCGTTTACATTGTCTGGTAATAATATTTTTACTACGGAAGACAGCGAGCAGCCAAATTGCTGGCTGGAGTTATGTAACCAAGTTCAAGTTCAAGCATTTACCGTGCATACTGGAGATGGGGGTCAGTTTATAAATGCCTTTTCTTTTTAGCTCTTCCTGTCACGGTTGGGAAAGCTTTAAATGCCTTTAGCCTATTGGGCCTACTTCTGGACTGTAACACATGCATACATCTATACATGCATATATATAGAGGTATGGGAAACACACCACACTGAGTGTTTGGGTTATTTTTTGTGTGTGCCTAAACTTGAAGTTCCGTATTGGGGGCAGGGTACTTCAGGAGGACCCCCCAGCTCTGTTGCCTGAGACGCAACCAATTGTATGGCCTGCGTCCTGCGACGAAACGGGCCCTCCCTTCTGCTCAACGGACCCTCCCCCCGTTGTGTCATGCGACGCAACGGACACTTCTATGTTGCGTCTGCGACGAAGGACACAGCGTCCTGAACAGACCTGGGCGGGTTTATCCGATGGCCCAGTCTATGGCAGTATGGCGCACTCCCGATAACAGAATCTAGACACACGGGTGTTGGCCAGGGTAATCCAGGAGGTCCCCCAGCTCTGCGTCCTGGGACGCAAGCAACTGTATAGCCTCCCCCCTGAGACGCAACCAATATCATAGCCTGTGTCCCGGTACACAACCCACCCGCAACCGACCCATAGGCCGACCCACAACCGACCCATGGGCCGATCCGCAACCGGCCCATAAGCCGATCCAAAGGGGGTCTGGGATGCAACCAACCCACTAAACATGCGGCTGCAACGCAACAAACCTTCCCACGTTATTTCTTAGGACCGCAACCCACCCGCAACCGACCCAAAGGCCAACCCGCAATAAGGGGTCTGCGGTGCAACTAACACACAAAACACGCGGCTGCAACGCAATAACCCTCCTCACGTTGTGCCTTAGGTCGTAATGGACCCTTGGACGTTGCGTCTGCACTGCACTGCACGACGCAGCGTCCTGAATGACCCTGGTGTGGGCGTGTAACCCCCTTTTAATTTGTCTGAAGAATACAACTTGTTACATGGTTATATTACATCATCTTGATACCACGGTGACTATAGCTAGCTCCGGCTTACGCTATGGTGTCCTTAACTTCACGTCCTGTGTGTAAAGGTATTACACGGATGTAACAATTTCAATTTCAATTTCAATTATCTCGATACCACTGATTGCATAAGCCTCTATCTAGCCTTAATTAGCATTAAATCTATAGGCAATCTAGCCTCTATCCAAGCCTTAATTTAGCCTCTATCTAAGCCTTAAATCTATAGGCAATCTAGCCTCTATCTAAGCCTCAATTTAGCCACTACCTAAGCCTTAAATCTATAGGCAATCTAGCCTCTATGTAGCCTTAATTTGTCTGGAGAATACAACTTGTTACATGTTTCTATTACATTATCTCGATACCACTGATTGCATAAGCCATATAGTTGACACAAGACAAGCACAAAATGTGCCATGGCAGTTAACAGCGCCAGCGACACTAAATCGCACCTTTAGGGATTCGAACCCCACACCTTCTTGTTTCGACGAGCTCTACCATTGAGCCATTCTCCAAAACGGGATTCCCAAGACAAGCACAAAATGTGTGGGATTTCCACTCCTGTCCAATCCCGACCGTCCCATCCCATCCCATCCGGGGGGTGAAGACAAAATCCGGCTTCGTCCCTATGACCCCCCCCCCCCTCCACACACACACACCCACACCCACCCACCCACCCACATCCCCACACACCAACAGCCACACACACGCCCCCCTTCCCTTCCACTATTACTAAACTGGTGTGCTTTCTGACTTCTCCTCTCCTCCCCTCTCCTCCCTGACTGTCTCCACACCCACAGCAGCAGTTGCGTGTTCGGCCAAGCGCTGAAAGCGAGGGGTTTTGTGAACCCTTAGTGGTTTCTTCTCTCGGGGCATCACCCTCTGCCCATGCTCCTCAAGCTGTTCAAGGAGGGATGAGAAGTTCCATGCGTCACTGACCTTCAGGTCGCCAATGCTTTCTCGCCTGTAGGGTGTTAGGTTTGCTTTGCTTTGGTTTGGTTTGAGGGCATCGATTGTGTGTGTGTTTGTGTGTGAGTTTGTGTGTGTGTGTGTGTGTGTGTGTGTGTGTGTGTGTGTGTGTGTGTGTGTGTGTGTGTGTAAACCCTCTGCCCATGCTTCTCATGCTGTTCAAGGAGGGATAATAAGTCCCATGCGTCACTGACCTTCAGGTCGCCAATGCTTTCTCGCCTGTAGGGTGTTAGGTTTGGTTTGGTTTGTTTGTTTGGTTTGATTTGGTTTGAGGGTATCGATTGTGTGGGCGTGTGTGTGTGTTTAGTTTGGTTGAGTTTCTTACTTTGCTTTAGTTAGGGTTGGGTTGGGGTGCTCAAAGATCCGGTGTTGGTTTGATTTAATTTGGGTTGCTCAAAGATCCAGAGTTTAAATAAAATAAAATAAAACAAATAAATAAAATAAATAAATGCAAATACATACATATGGAGATATAATAACGACTAGTACATGACTCCTACCTGAGTGAGGTAAGGTGTGCGGCGGTACCAAGTTTCTGACCCAAGTCATGGGCCAAAGTTCTGACGTACGCATCCCTTCGCTGTGCTCCACAAATAAATGCACTAAATAAACAAATAAATAAAAAATGAATGCGATAAACAAATAAATGTAGTTGATTAAAAAAAAAATGCAAAAAAATGAAAAGAAAAAAAATACAAATACATAAATATATTGATATAATAAGGACTAGATCCTAGATCCTGGCTCATGGCTCATGGCTCCTACCTACATGGCTCCTACCTGAGTGGGGTAAGATGTGCGGCGGTCTCAAGACTTATTAAGAGTCATGGGCCAAGTATCTGTCATACGCCCGTTTGCTGACGTCCACAAATAAATGCAATAAATAAATGCAATAAATAAATAAATAAATAAATGAATGAATGAATACACGAATACACGAATAAATGAATGAATGAATGAATACATATATAAATAAATAAATGCAATACATAAATGCAATAAATAAATAAATAAATAAATAAATACATGCAAAAAACGACTAGTAAATGGCTCCTACCTGAGTGAGGTAAGGTGTGCAGCTGTCCCAAGTTTCTGACCCAAGTCGTGGGCCAGGGATCTGACATAGGTCCCTTTGCTGACCTCCACGAAGAAATGCACATACCTGCAACAGGGAATGCAAGGGGTTAACAAGGGAACAGGGTGTAGGGGCTAACTTGGCAGTACAAAGCAATACACACACACTAGCGACGACAAATGCAAGAGCTTTTCAATTTTGCAATCCTGTCACGGTTTCTACCTAGCCATGTAAATTAATTGAATGCATGTACTTGGTATGTCGATTAAATTAAACTCGCGGAATTCATTTTTTGGCGGAGACCCCTCTTCAAGGAGGCGGAAGCCCCCAGGGTTACCCCGTTGTCCGTTTGTGCGTCCGACCGACCGACCGACCGACCGACCGACCGACCGACCGACCGACCGACTCACCGACCGACCAACCGACCAACAAAGAAATTGAAGCCTGACACACCAGCCGACTGTCTCACAACTAAATGGCTTCGGTCAGCTCCAGTCATTCCGTTGCCAACACACTTGGCCTATTCCTGCGTCGCTTGCGTCGCTGCATAGGACTTGTCGCTGTAGCAAGACCTCAAGGCCCCCGTCGGTAAAAATATTGTTCGGGGTCAGTTCATTAGTGCCTTTTTGATTGAATCTCCTCCTGTCACGGTTGGGCAAGCCCCTTTAGCCTATTTGGCCTACCCCTGGACTGTAGCAACATACACACATACATGCATATAAGTTCTAAGGGGTTGACTTGGTGGCAGTACAAACTATACAATAAGTACAATAGCTACAATCTGTACTTGTAACCTAGCAATAGCCATTCAAATATGCAGGCATTAGAAAAAGGCATTAAAGAAAGATGCAGGCATTAAAAAGGCATTACAATAAGTTGCAGCCACTCAAAAAAGGCATTCAAAAAAGGATTCATGAAAGGCATTGAAAAAAAGATGCAGGCATTCAAACAAGTTTTTTTTTTAACCAATCAACCAACCAACAAACCAACTAACCATACTCAATGAACCAGGCAATCACGCAATTTACCAAGCAGAGTAAATAGGGAATTTATAAATTTGGGAACTTGGGAATCTGTTTGATTAATTCGGTTATCAAGCAATTTACCAATTTACCAATCTACAAATCTACCATACTTATTATATTTGTATTAGGGGTTACAGGTTCGGGGTTATTATTGTATTATTCTTGTATTAGGGTTCGGGGTTATTATTGTATTTTATTTGTATTACAGGTTCGGGGTTATTATTGTATTTTATTTGTATTAGGGGTTCGGGGTTATCATTGTATATCATTTGTTTTAGGGGTTCGGGTTATTATTGTATTTTATTTGTTTTAGGGGTTAGAAGTTAGTTTTAATTATTTTTTTATTAGGGGTTAGGGGTTAGGGGTTAGGGGTTAGGGTTAGGGGTTAGGGGTTAGGGTTAGGGGTTAGGGTTAGGGGTTAGGGGTTAGGGGTTAGGGGTTAGGGTTAGGGGTTAGGGGTTATTATTGATTTAATGTGTATTATGGGTTAGGGGTTAAGGGTTTAGGGGTTAAGGGTTTAGGGTTTAGATGTCACTCACTGAGTGTCTGCTGCGTCTCGTTGCACGCTAAATTTGCATCCCCCACCCAGCCCACCACCCAGCCCCACAACCACCCACCCTACACCCCACACGCACCCACCCACAAACACCTAACCCCCACTTACTGAATGTCTGATGCATCTCATTGCACGCTAAATTTGCATCTCCTTGCCCTGCCCCCAACGCAGCCC
>CM039464.1:7162112-7225336 GCA_022414725.1 Microglena sp. YARC
GGTTAGACGTGTAGTGCCAATGAGTCAGGTAGGTTAAACATGTAGTGCCAATGAGTCAGCTAGGTTAAACATGTAGTGCCAATGAGTGAGCTAGGTTAAACATGTAGTGCCAATGAGTCAGCTAGGTTAAACATGTAGTGCCAATGAGTCAGCTAGGGTCAACATGTAGTACCAATGAGTCAGCTAGGTTAAACATGTAGTGCCAATGAGTCAGCTAGGTTAAGCATGTAGTGCCAATGAGTCAGCTAGGGTCAACATGTAGTGCCAATGAGTCAGCTAGGTTAAACATGTAGTGCCAATGAGTCAGCTAGGGTCAACATGTAGTGCCAATGAGTCAGGTAGGTTAGACGTGTAGTGCCAATGAGTCAGCTAGGTTAAACATGTAGTGCCAATGAGTCAGCTAGGTTAAACATGTAGTGCCAATGAGTGAGCTAGGTTAAACATGTAGTGCCAATGAGTCAGCTAGGTTAAACATGTAGTGCCAATGAGTCAGCTAGGGTCAACATGTAGTACCAATGAGTCAGCTAGGGTCAGCATGTAGTGCCAATGAGTCAGCTAGGGTCAACATGTAGTTCCAATGAGTCAGCTAGGGTCAACATGTTTGAATTATTTACATGCAGGTTATAAGAGGCAGTGCCAATGATTCAGCTAGGGTTCACATGTTGATGCACCACACAAACAGACACAAACAGACCCCCTCACCCTCCATCCCCACCCATCCCCACACACCATACACACTATATATCCTCTCACTCCCCCCACGCTCACCACAAACACACACACACACAAACACCATACACACACCATACAAACAATCTATCCCTCCACTCCCCCCACGCCCACGACATTCACACACACACCATACACACAATCTATCCCCCCACTCCCCTCACACCCGCCACACACACACACGCACACATACACACACACACACACACACACCATACACACAATCTATCCCCCCACGCCCACCACACACCCACACACACATAACATACACACACAATCTTTCCTCCACTCTCCCCCCCCCCCCCCCCCACACACACACACACACACACACATACCATACACGCAATGTATCCCCCACTCTCCACACACCCACTGCACTCACACACACACATACACACACACACAAAACACCATACACACAATATACACACACACCATACAAAGATGCCTATGCAAAGATGCCACTCAAGAGGTGCTAGAGCTGTCAGGTAGCCAAATATAGGTAAATAGCCCCACACTCAAAAATCCACACACTAACAAAGGTTTGGCAATACCCTTTAGTCTATTTGGCTACCCCTGGGTTGTAAAAATACACATTTAAATGACAAGATACAAATACAAAATGTAAACATACACATTTAAAAGACAAAATACAAATACAAAAATGAAAAAATACACACACCTGTACGACTTCTGCATTACTGTAAAGTTGTCAATGTACTTTGTTCCCTTTCCAGTACAAACAAGCAGCAGGCCCGTTGCCATAGGGTCTAGGGTGCCAGCGTGGCCAACCTGAGATCAAGGTTGGACAGAAATTAGGGTTCATGTATTTTAGGGGTTAAGGTTCAGTTTTTTTAGGGGGCCATATGGTCTAGGGTGCCAGCGTGGCTGACCGGAGATCCAGGTAGGACATAGATTAGGGTTTAGGGTTTTTAGGGGTTAGGGTTCAGTTTAGTTTAGGGCGCCATAGTGTCTAGGGTGCCAGCGTGGCTGACCGGAGATCCAGGTAGGACATAAATTAGGGCTCAGGGTTTTTAGGGGTTGTGGTTCAGTTTAGTTTAGGGCGCCATAGTGTCTAGGGTGCCAGCGTGGCTGGCCGGAGATCCAGGTAGGACATTAATTAGGGCTCAGGGTTTCTAGGGGTTATGGTTCAGTTTAGTTTAGGGCGCCAAAGTGTCTAGGGTGCCAGCGTGGCTGGCCGGAGATCCAGGTAGGACGGACGTTACTACATTAGGGTGTAGGGTTTAGGGCACCATAGGGTCCAGGTGCCAGCGTGGCCGGCCGGAGATCTAGGTAGGACAGCCAGGTAGAACAGGTAGGACAGACATTAGGCACTGTTGTTGTTGTTGTCATGGTGGTGGTGGTGGTTTTAATTTTTGTTGTTGTTGTTGTTGTTGTTGTTGTTGTTGTTGTTGTTGTTGTCATGGTGGTGGTGGGGGTTTTAATTTTTGTTGTTGTTGTTGTTGTTGTTGTTGTTGTTGTTGTTGTTGTTGTTGTTGTCATGGTGGTGGTGGTGGTTTTAATTTTTGTTGTTGTTGCTGTTGTTGTTGTTGTTGTTGTTGTCGTTGTTGCAGTTGCTGTTGTTGTTGTGGTGGTGGTGGTTGATGTTGTTGCTGTTATTGTTATTGTTATTGTTACCGCCCTCAATGTAGCAAAGTCTCCACTGTTACACTGGTTACGCCTGGTGCGGTGCCACATATACCTAAGGGTCCGCTGTCAACCGAGGCCTTCAGCCCACGCCACCTGCCCATGAACTGCCCAGATCTCTCCAGATCCTCTTATTTGGTCTACCCCTGGACTATAACATACATACAGGGCTCTAGGACCCTGTAATGTTATTGTTATTGTTACCACCCTCAATGTAGCAAAGTCTCCACTGTTACACCGCTTACACCGGGTGTGGTGCCACTTATACAAAGGCAGGTCCTTTTAGCATACATACAGGGCTCTATGACCCTGCAATGTTATTGTTATTGTTACCACCCTCAATGTAGCAAAGTCTCCACTGTTACACCGCTTACACCGGGTGTGGTGCCACTTATACAAAAGCAGGTCCTTTTAGCATACATACAGGGCTCTATTAGCATGTAATATTATTGTTTTTGTTGCAGACCTCAATGCGGCAGAGACTCCTCTGTTAAACTGGATACCCCGGGTGTGGTGCCACTTATACAAAGGCAGGTCCTTTTCGCATACATACAGGGCTCTATGACCCTGCAATGTTATTGTTATTGTTACCACCCTCAATGCAGCAGAGACTCCACTGTTAAACCGGATACGCCGGGTGCGCCGCCAGTTATGCCTAGGGACCGGCATACCAGAGGGGAGGGGTGACACGAGGAGGGGGGCCTACAATTTTGACCAAGACCCGCTATGATCAGACTTCTAAGGGCAAGGTACCTTTCGGAACAGCTCCTCACGAGCTTTGATTATTCGAGGTTGCAAAATCCTATGATATTGACACAAGGTGAGTATGATATCATATAATATCATTCAAACTGCATCATATGATACAATACAAACTGCATCATATGATTTTGACTCAAGGCTAGTATGATATCATATGATATGGTACAAACTCCATCATATGATATTGTATATAAATGGTAACTTTAGCCTAGTGAGACTGCCGGCATCATCTGATATCATATGATGACATGACATCATTTGATATTATATTGCCGTTCTCTACTTATACCTAGACAAGTCCCTTCAGCCTATGTGGCCTACCCCTGGACTGTAACAAGCATACTTGGCTCTATGACCATGTAACGGTATGTAATGTAATGCAAAATAATTAAGGGTCCGGTGTCTACCAAGACCTTAAGCCCTCCCAACCCCCCAACCCCACATCCCCACCACCACCACCACCACCACACACACACCCTGGGTCCCTATGTGGCCTACCCGTGGACTGTAACAAGCATACATGGCTCTATGATCATGTAACCGTATGTAATGTAATGCAAAATAATTAAGGGTCCGATGTCTACCAAGACCTTAAGCCCTCCCAACCCCCCAACCCAACATCCCCACCACCACCACCACCACCACACACACACACTGTGTCCCTAAGTGGCCTACCCCTGGACTGTTACAAGCATACATGGCTCTATGACCATGTAACGGTATGTAATGTAATGCAAAATAATTAAGGGTCCGATGTCGACCAAGACCTTAAGCCCTCCCAACCCCCCAACCCCACATCCCCACCACCACCACCCCACACACATCCTGGGTCCCTATGTGGCCTACCCCTAGACTGTAACAAGCATACATGGCTCTATGACCATGTAACGGTATGTAATTTTAAGCAAAATAATTAAGGGTCCGATGTCGACCAAGGTCTTAAGCCCTCCCACACACACCCCACCCCACATCCCCACCACCACCACACACACACCCTGGGTCCCTATTTGGCCTACCCCTGGACTGTACCATACATACAGGCTCTATGACCATTTAATGGTATGTAATGTAATGCAAAATACCTAATACCCAATGTTATTGCTTTTATTACTACCCTCAATGTAGTAGAGACTTAACTGTTGCACCGCTTACGCTGCTTTCGGTGCCACTTGTGCATAAGGGCCTGCTATCCACCAAGGCCTTCGTCTCACGCCACCTGCCCATCCACCAAGGCCTTCGTCTCACGCCACCTTCCCATCCACCAAGGCCTTCATCTCACGCCACCTGCCCATGAACCCGTCACATCTCTCTGGTACTCCAATTTGGCCAACTCCTGGACTGAAACATACATACCGGGCTCTATGACCAATGCAAAATATCTAAGGGTTCATTGTCAATCGAGGCCTTCGCCCCCCCCCCCACCCACCCACACACCCACCCCCACACACACCCCCCCCCCCCACACACACACATCCCCCCCCCCCCCCCCCACACACACACACACACACCCACCACACCCACCACACACACCCACCCCCCCCCCACCCCCCCACACACACACACCACCACCACCCCAAAACACACAAACCTTCCCCCCTTGGGCCCTATCTGTACTTCCTTCATCCTCTCCCAAGAAGTACAACATGTTCCGTGTCTAGCCACACACATCCATTAACGTCCATTCATGAATGCTCCCACCAAACACCACCAGACCCCCCCCACCCCACCCTGGATCCCTAGCTGTACTGCCTTACTTGTATCTTCTCCAGGAAGTACAACATGTTCCGTGTCTAGCCACACACATCCATTAACGTCCATTCATGAATGCTCCCACCAAACACCACCAGACCCCCCCCCCACCCCACCCTGGATCCCTAGCTGTACTGCCTTACTTGTATCTTCTCCAGGAAGTACAACATGTTCCGTGTCTAGCCACACACATCCATTGACACATATGCATGAATGCTCCAACTAAACAACATCAGACCTTCCCCCCCCCGGATAATTATCTGTACTGCCTTACCTTCATCTTCCCCAGGAGGTACAACATGTTCCGTGTCTTGCCACACACATCCATCGACGTCCACTCACTTGGTTTGTCAACACGTAACACTCCATTTGCACCACACAAAGATCAAATTAAATTAAATAATTAAACTGCAAAATAAATAAATAAATTCATTTTTTTTTTTTTTCCTATCTGTACTGCCTTACCTTCATCTTCCCGAGGAAGTACAACATGTTCCGTGTCTTGCCACACACATCCATCGACGTCCACTCACTTGGCTTGACAACACGTAACACTCCATTTGCACCACACAAAAATCAAATTAAATTAAATAATTAAACTGTAAAATAAATAAATAAATTCATTTTTTGTGTTCCTATCTGTACTGCCTTACCTTCATCTTCCCGAGGAAGTACAACATGTTTCGTGTCTTGCCACACACATCCATTGACGTCCACTCAGTAGGTTTGTCAATCAGTAACACTCCATTCAAGAAAGCATCCATATCCCCCAGCGGCAATTTTGGCGGTGGGATGGGTGTAGGCGGTACAAGCTCGGGCTTAGCCTTGGGCGTCTTGGTGGGGGGTGTACTGCCCTGTACCGCATCACCAGATGCACCTGCAGTACAGAGTGGGTCCTTCAGAGTTAAGGATTATTTTATTTGACACCCTCCTCCTTCCCTCCCTCCCTCCTTTACACACCCAACCCACCCACCCACCCATCCACCCAACCCACCCCCACCCCCCCACCCCCACACCCCCACACACACACCACACACACACTCCCCCCATCCCTCGCCTACATCCTCACCCCCACCTGCCCTCCCACACCCACCAGGTGCCCCCATATCACACGGGGTGCTAGCCACTGCATGGACCCGCTTGGACCCCCTTGGACACACACACCCCACACCACACCACACCACCCACACACACCCACACCCACACCCACACACACTCTCCCCCCTCCTGCACCTACATCTTCCCTCTCACCTGCCCTCCCACACCCACCAGGTGCCCTCATGCCACATGGGGTGTGAGCTTCTTCATGGACCCCCTTGGACCCCTCGGACACACACACACCCCACCCCACCCGACCCCCGCACACACAAACACACACAGCCCCCCCCCCCCACACCCCCACCCCACCCCCCACACACCCAACCTTCCCCCCCACATACACACGTCCAGACCCCTCACACACACACACAAACTGCCCACCCACCCACCCACCCAACCTTCCCCCCCCCACACACACCCAAACCCACCATGTGCCCTCATGCCAAATGAGGTGTGAGCCTCTGCATGGACCCCCTTGGACGCAACACACCCCACCCGACCCCACCCGCACACATGCCCCACACCTCCACACGCACACTCCCCCCCTCCCACACCTACCCACCCACACCCACCAGGTGCCCTCTTACCACATGGGGTGTGAGCCTCTGCATGGACCCCCTTGGACCCCCTTGGACACACACACACAACCCAACCCAACCCCCGCACACACACACACAAACTGCCCCCCCACCCTCAAACCCAACCTTCCCCCCCACACACACACGCCCCGCCCCCTCACACACACACACAAACTGCCCACCCACCCACCCACCACCCACCCACCCACCCAATAGCTCCCCTCCACCACCACAACACACACACACACAAACACACACACACACACACACACACACACGCCCCGCACCCTCTCTCACACACACACCCAAACCCACCATGCGCCATCGTGCCACGCTGAGTGTGAGCCACCACATGGACCCCCTTGGACTCCCAGCTGCCCAATGGCTTCCTCAGCCGGCCTAGAGAACCGGCTAGCCGCATTACAAGCGAAGAAGCTACAGCTCCTATCCTGGCGATCAACCGAAGTTGGCGTGGTCCGACGGCGCGTCGTTTGTCGTCGGCAGACTCAGACGAGCTCCCAAATACTCCTCGCCCCCTTTCTTGGTTTCTTTCCTTTTCTCGTTCGTCCTTCCTGTCTGTCAGAATCACAAAACACAGGGGACAATTGGACGAGCCTACAGCTGGACTGGTCTCCTGACCACAACCAGAGTTGGCGTGGGCTCATGTCATCCCCTGACCCTGACGCCAACCACCAACCACCATGTTGGACGCCAACCGCGATGTTGCTCGCCAAGCGAGGGGCCAATGGGCCATCCCACTCTTGCGTCCCGCGCCACCATTTTTTTCACCAGCACTAGCCGATCAAAGTTGTTCAGGACGCTGATTTTGCTTTGCAGATGCAGCTTCAGTCGGCTTCAGTGGGTTCGTTACGTCGCAGGTCGCAGGCTATGGGTCGGTCGGTTAGGCGTCGGTTGCGGGTCGGTTGCGTCTCATTAACACATAAGTATCAGGCTATGAAATTGGTTGCGTATCGGGACGCAGAGCTGGGGGCAGGGGCGGGCAGGGGGTCCTCCTGAACAGCCCTGCTCCCGACTCCCAAGTCTTAATAACACGCACCCTACAGCCTACATGTGCGGTCAACTATCTGTTGTCAAACCGACACTTTGTGGCCGTGCCCTGGAGAGCGGGTAGTGCTCGTGTGTACAAGCGGTACAAGTGCCAATGCCTTGGAGAGTGGGTAATGCTCGAGGGTACAAGCAGTATCGAATGGGGCAGCCCTCATTTAGTTACTTGGTTGTTTGCTAACTTGTTACCGTGGTCTCGAAATAAAATTCTGATACCACCCATGAGTTGGACTGGTAAGGGCAGTCTATTGGCACCAATTTGGACCTCGTGCAATAAATATCTACCCATATACATATATGGTCCGGTCCGGTCCGGCCCAGCACAGCACAGCACAGCACAGCACAGCACAGCACCCACCCACTCACCCACCCCCTCACCACACCCACACCACTCCACCCCAGGCCAAGGAGTTCGAGTACATAGGGAAGCTTGTCAAGCAGTTGAAGCCAGCCAGATAGACTCATGGGGGCATTGAGTCAGTGACCAGACAGACCCGGATAGACCCCTGAGACAGACTAGACCAGGGACCCCTGGACAATACGATCATGTCGATGCAGCCAGGCAGCCACGCTGACATGAAACGACTGCAACAGAATCTGACTAGTCATTTGTCGTTGATGAAATCGATGAGAAAGCTGATGCGGAATTTACCCGTGAACAATGTAGCAATGCTGCCAATGCAGTCGTGAACCGATTGCAACAAGCTCCAGCGAGTAATTTGTCGTTGATGAAACCGAGGAGGAGGTGCCCAGGAGGTGAACAATGTAGTCCTCAACCAGGGGCCCCTGTCCTCAACCGTCTGCAACCGGCGAGTCATTTGTCGTTGATGCAATCGATGTAGCCATGCAGTCATGACACGACTGCAAACGCTTGTCGTTTCACAACTGCACCAGGCCATACCTACTCATCTGTCGTTGATTAAATCGAGGGAGCGGCCACCTCTGGCCACCAATGCACGCATGCATGGGAACCAGATGTCAGCGGTCTGAACTTTAAAAAAGCAATCGTGAAGTCCAGGAACAGTGCGAAAAACAAGATCGTACGTATATCCCCTAACTCTGAAGCGAGCCAGCCCTTTTTTCCAAAGGCTAACGCACTGATCTGTGTTTCCTTTCCGCCCTCCTCCTCAAATTTGCTCCCCATGTCTTCTTTGGGCAAGAAACCCATTTATTTTCCCATACGGTACTTCCCCTCACTTCCAAAATATTCTCTGCTTACACAACCTTCTTTGGTCATCCCTCTGCACCTACCCTTGTCCACTCCACCACACACGCTCCTGGTGGCACCATGCTTGGTATCCGGACTTCCTTCCTTCCTACCACCTCCCTCACCCCCCACCCCCCTCCCCCCTCCCTCTCCCCCTACATCGTTCATGTTACGTCCCCTCTCCCACCCAACCACACTCTCCACTTCATCTCAATATATTGGCCCCACAATCCTATCCTAGCGACCACCCTCCTCCATTACCTAACCGACATTCTTCAACACAACTCCGCATCCTCCGACTATTTCATCATCGGCGGTGACTTCAATCAAAACCTCTCTTCCCCAACCTCCCCTCTCGCCACCTTGCTCCACACCGACCACCCAGCCTCCCTCATTCCCCTCCACGCCTCCACCACTAACACCTTTACCCATACTCCCCACGCCCCAACACATGCACCAAGTATCATCGACGATATTCTTGTCTCCCGTACCCTCCTATCCCACACTAATACCCCCATCTCCTCCCTGACCACCACACCAATTCCCGGCTATGTCGACTCTGATCACACACCACTCCTTTGCTATCCCCCCTCCCGCTTCCTTCCCCTCCCCCCTCCCCAGCTCCCTCTTCCTCCACACCTCACACCACCCACACCAACCCCTCCTCTCACTCTCCAAACCCCCATCCCCCCTTCCGCCCTCAAAGCTACCAAGCTGGCAATCTCCACAGACCTCACCATCCCTCGCGATGCCCTTCTCAACTCCCTCACCACTCTCACAACTTCTCTCCTTACCACCATTTTCCCAACGGACACGCGCGCACCTCCCCCTGCCCCATCCACATACGCCACTTTAGCTTCGGCCGCCCTCACTGCCCACGGACTCACCCTTCCCACCCTGACCTCTCAATGTAAATACATCCTCAACACAGCCCTTCCTATCATGCTCCACCACTGCCCTACTCGACGCACCCATTCCCGCACTGTTCCCGTTCAAATTTACCTCCCTCGCTCAGTCCAACGGAAACTAAAACCTTTGATCCGTACCCGTCGCCTCCTCACCCTCGCCCAATCCATTATCTCCTCCTCCATCGACTATACTTTCACACATGACCGACCCCCCACACACAACCTCCTAGCCGACCGTCTCCTTCACACTCTTTCTCTTGCTCATCCTCACCCCCATGGTAATCCGGGCCATTCCCACATCCTTCCTCTCCTCCCCCCTCTTCCACCCGTGGACACCCCTTCCTCTTGGCTTCCATGGCTCCACACCCTTACACCCAAAAACTCATGTCCCTCCGATCCACGATCCGCTCCCTTCAACGCTCCTCTTCAGATTCTGCACATAACCGCCGAACCCTCAACTCCCTCCTCCCTACCCGACCTTGTCTAGCCCATCGCCACATCTTTACAGACCCATCCACCCCTACTTATTCTCCTGACCTTGATGCCCTCACCGACCCCGCCACCTCTACCCTCCTAACCACGCCCGCCGACCTTTCCTCTCACGCCCACAACTACTTTACCAAGGCTTGGACCTCCACTGATTCTCATGGCCTCTCCCCTTCCCCATACCCATGGACCCTGCGAAACGCCCCGGACCCTTTTCACCTCCTCAAAGCACACCCATCTAGCCCCCAACCCCCACCGTCCATGCTTCCCCTCATTACTTGCCCTGCCACCTTCTCTTCTCTTATCGCCTCCCTTCCCAACAACAAGAGCCCTGGTCCAGATGGGATCCCAAATGAACTTCTCAAACTCATGCCCCTCTCATTTCACGATTCCCTACACAACCTCTTCATCCTCTTCTGGCTCACCGGTCATACACCCCCTTCTTGGAAAATCTCAAACACTGTCCTACTTCACAAACGAGGTTCCCCAACTTTCCTCTCAAACAAGCGCCCCATCGGCCTCCACAACACACTCTATAAACTTTGGACACGCTTCATCACCACAGTGGCCTCTTCCTTTGCCGAATCCCACAACCTCCTCTCCTCAGCCCAAGAAGGCTTCCGCCCCCGGCGAGGCACACACAGACAACTCCTACGCTACCTTCTCACTTTGGAAGATGCCGCACGCTCCAACAGGGATCTTTACGTCATGTACGTTGACTTCACCAACGCATTCAACACTATCAACCATGCGAAATTACTCCTCATCATGACCGACTTGGGATACCCACAAGACTTTGTGTCAGTCATTCGGGACCTTTACACTAACGCTTCCACAAGCGTTTGCCTCAACCGTCGTACCGGCCTAACCACTCCCCCCATTCCTATTACACGAGGCACAATCCAGGGGGACACCTTATCTCCCCTTCTCTTCAATATCTTCCTGGACCCCCTCCTCCGCTGGTTATCAGTCGGCGGCCACGGCTACACACCCTCTTGTATACCCCACGCCTCACACCCACACCCCTCCACAGTTTCTGCCCTCGCTTACGCTGATGACCTTGCCCTTACCACCACTTCCCTCTCCCGCTTACACCATCAATACACCACACTTCTGGCCTACTGCACATGGGGCGGTCTGTCCCTCAACGCAAAGAAATGTGCCGTTACCGGTATCTTACACTCCCACTGCCTCTCCGGCTTTGCCGTTACACTTGCTGACCAAAATAAACTTCTCCGCACTCAACTCCTAGAAAAGTTCTGCGTTCACTCCACAGCCATCCCCTACCTACCCCCCGACCACCCGTACATCTACCTCGGCCTCCACATCACTATGACGCTCTCCTTCACACACCAATACCGCTACCTCACACACCTTATTACAACCAAGGGTCAGCAACTGCTTGCAGCCAACGTACCCCCTCGCCATGCCCTACGCATCATCCACCATGTCCTCAAACCGAAATTAACCCACTGCTTCGCCCTCGCACCCTTCTCCTACACAGACATTTCCACTCTAGACACCTTACTCGCTCGCATCACTCGCCTTTGCCTCCGACTCCCCCGTTCCTTCCCCACCGCTGCACTCCTTGCCCCCACCTCCCACCTCGGTGTCGGTTTGCTCTCCCTACGACTCGACTATGCCCGCATCGCCACCTCCACTCTCTCTCGCACTCTCTGCGACTCGGGACCTCTCGGTCTTCTCCTCTCCTCCTCTCTCAATAGAGATCTCACTTGCTCTGGTCACCTACCCTCTCCAATCGCACACCGTACAACCACTTTTTATTCCCCACCCCCTCGCCCTCCGCCTCCTCACCCTCATGCAAGACGCTGGCCTCCTCCTACACACACCCCGACCGGCCCCCTCTCTCTACACGGCACCCCACTGTGGAATACACTCACCACTATCCCCCACACATCCCTCCCTTGCCCCTTATCCTGCCCTTCCGCCGCAACCCTCCAATCCCTCCTTTCACCTCTCTGGCCCCTTGGCATCACACAACTTTCTGAACTTCTAGCACCCCCTCTCTCACGCCCTTGTGGCCGCGCCCCTCTCCCGCCCTACCTCCTCCCTTCTAACGTCCTTCATTCCACCTATCGTCGCCCGCCTACCCACCAGAGCCCTCAATGCAGCCAAACTTGCCCTCAACCGCCTCACTCTCCTCCTTAACGGCACACCTGGCGCACTCACCTCCACCAGCGTCGCCCCCCTTCCCCTCCACCAACGCCTCATCACGGCCACTCATAACTTCCTCCTCCTTCCCCAACCACTTCCCGCCAATCTTCCCATCACCCCTCTATCTCTCTCTGCCCGACCCTCCCCCCCCCCCCTCCTACCCCCCAAGGACACCTCCCACTCATCCTCTTCGCAGACACCCCACCCCTCCCACCGACAACCTCAGCCCACAGACCATTCCCGCTCCCCGTCGTGTCCTCGACCTCACTACCCCACATCGGGCTCTCCCTTAACACCTCTCCCCCTCCCTCCACGACTTGACCTCTCCCCTCCCACTCCCTTACCGACTTTTACCCCCTCAACCCACACCTCCCCACGAGACGCACCCAGCCCCACCCCGCCTCGGGTCCTCGACCTTTCCACCCCCCCTCCACCCCCTAAGCGACTCCACCTCACCTCCACCCATCCCTTTCCGCGCCATACCCTCACACCACACAAATCACCCAGAGACCTCACCCGCCCCACTTCTACCAGAGTTCTAGACCTTTCTACCCCCCAACCCCCCCATAAGCGACTGCACCTCACCTCTCCACGCCCCCCATATCCGGTTCTCGACCTCTCCTCCCTCCCACCACCACTACGCAGCCTCCACCGCCATCCACCCGCTTCCCACGAGCACACAACCACCATTACACCCGCACCCCGTCCATACCCACAGGCCTTGCGACACAAAACTCGACCCCTCAACCTTTCCATCCCCCGCATTCACGATTTATCCCCCCTCCCCCCCATTCATTTTCATTCTTGCATTCCTCCACCGATGTGCAGATGCTCCTACCCTTCCTCCGCTCCTCCCCGGTGTATGTCGTGCCCTTGACTTTGGCACCGCACATGCGGCTCACGCCCTCTCTCCTCACCCACCAACACGCAAACGTCTCCACCCGGACACACATCCTACCCCCCCTTCCCACCCTACCACACACCATATTACCACGCATGTTACCACCTCCACAACCCCTCCCCACACCATACACCCACCCTCTCGGGCCTCCCCACTCCCTCCACTTCCTCGCACACTCGACCTTACCGCCTCCATTCCCACACACCCCGCCACCGCTCCCACCCATACCCATGCCTCCACCTCACTCCTCTTTGTCCATCCCACAACACCCGCCACACCACCTCACTGCCCAATCCTCACCCCCTCCCCTAACCTCGCCCACGCTGTTCCTGCAGATTATTTCCCTGTTATCCTTAATCTTAGTACCCCTCCACCCCCTCTCCCTCTCGACTCACATCTCCATTGCGCATCCCAACAGGGCCTCTGGCCCCTTCCAGACACTACCCCCTTACCTCCCCCACCTCCTGCTTCTGCTCCCCTCCTTCTCTTTCACTCATCTCCTGTTCACCCCGATCTCGACATCACACCCCAATCTTGCATAACTATACAGATCGGTCTCCCCCAGCCTACACCCCTCCCGCCCCTCCATCCCAACCGCGCCTTCATATATCGCCCTAACAGATCCTACCTCGGCTCCATTTCCACATCCCGCCTTGACTGGCTCCATACCGCCTACCACACCCACCGCGCGCATAACCCATCCCTTAAACTATGGTATTTTGTCCTCGGGATCTTTCGAGGAAGATCTCGTCAACCTCCTCCTTCGCTACCCCCCACCCCCTACTCCCCCCTCACCAACCTCCCATCCCTCCCCCGCCCTCTCCGAACACCTCGCCCTCCCTCCCGCCCTCCTCATCACTCCCTTCCTCGCCCATTTCCTACTCCATGTCCACCGTTTCTCCTCCCCCCTCACCTGCCCCCTCTTCCCCATCCCTTACTACTCCAATGCACGTCTCGATAGTCTCTTCGGTGCTCTCTACGACAGTTTTTCCACGCAGTGGACCGGCTTTTCGTATGCCCACCCCCCACACGACTCAACAACTCTCCTCCGCTCCATCCGGTGGGCCCTCTCTTCTGCCCTCACAGACAACATCCCTACTTGTACTCTCCTCCTACTCCCTTCTTGGCCTACCTCTCCTCTCTCATATTGGCTCTCTCACCCCTCCGTCCGTATCCTCAGCACCTTCCCACGTAATTCCTTCCACTTTCAACCCCCCTGCTCCATGCACCCTGCCCTCCCTTATAACTCCCCTTCCCTCCTAAATCGCTCACGCATTCACCTTGTTTGCATCGGTAACCATTCGGGCCTCTCTGCTCTATCCCTCCTCCCTTCCAACCGACACATCCTTCCCTTACCCCCACCTTTCCTCCCACCTTCTACCCCTCCCCACCCTTCCTCCAAATGCCCAACCTGGGGCCCCCCTACAAAATCCCGCTCCCTCCCGGACCCTCGTCCTCACCCCCCACCCCTTTACTCCCCCACCCTCTGCCCTGCGATTCCCTCTTGCCTTCACCTTTTCCCCTCCAACAACCTCCCTTCTCACCTACCGTCTCACATCTCCTACTACACGGACGGTTCTGCCGTCCCCGATCATAACGGCTCTACACACACTGGTGCCGCTTTCCTCCACTCACCTTCTTCCTCAGTCCACCATATCCATCCTGGTGGTACTGCCGAGATCAACACCATCCTACGCGCAGAACTCTCAGGCATTCTTGCCGCCCTCCAGCACGCCGGCACACACACCACCCTCTGGACCCAGTTCGCATCTACACAGACTCCCTCTCCAGTCTACACCTTATCCGCCGCATCGTCTATCTTCCCAACTCCATCCCCTTTCATAAACATCTTCCCATCCTCATTTCCATCCGCCAACTCCTCTTTGACCGCCTTCACTCCTCCACCCCACGATTTTCTACAAAGTGCAATCCCACACCGGCATCCTAGGCAACGACATTGCTGACGAGGGTGCCCGCTATGCCCTCGATAACCCCTCCTCTTGTACCTTCGACTTCTCTATTTCTCACCCGAGCCACCTCCACAGCCTCCCAGCCTGGCCATGCTTCCAACCTCTACCTACGCCCTCCAACCCACACCCGCCCTACCGCCTTCTCTCCGACATCACGGACTCCCTAACAACCTTTCTCAATACCTATAGCACACACATGACCTTACCAAATTCCCCGTGCCCCTCAGTCGCTCGTGTCTTCTCCGCTGTACCCCCTTCACCCACCACTCTCCCAACCCCCTGCCCCCCCTCCCACCCCCCCACACCTACAACTCCTCCGACCCAACAGCCTCTCCCACCCCCACCAGCCATGATCCTTCCCGAACACTCCTCTCATATGTGGCGCTCCTGCTCCTTCCCCCACATCCGCACAATCCTCAAATTCCGTTTCAACATGTTTTGGACGGCCTCTGTCCCTCACAAACGCATACCCCCCGAACCCTATACTCAATGCAACCCACCCATCCTCGATGGATCTTGCCATTCTTGCCACTCCCATGACACATCGGCCCACCTTCTTGCCTCATGCTCCCACCCGAAGTTCGCTGCCCTCTATATTGCCCGACACAACGCCGCTGTCCTTCACATCTATGACGCCATATGTGCTGGCTCCCTCGGCCGCTCCACATTCTATGTTGACGCCGGCATCTTCGAGAAACGCCCTCCCACTCGGTGTCTCCAACACCCGCCTACCCCCTTGGCTCCTCCCACACCTCCCACCCACTTGTGCATGCCTCCACCCTTGCTCCTGTACCCCTGTCGCCAAATTGCGCCCCGATATCCTCTTCCTTTCCGGTCTCTCCCCTTTTGACGCCCCCTCCCACGACGCCACCCTCACCCTGTCAGAACTTTCCACCCTCCAGGCCGCCCACACTGTCTATCTCTGTGAACTCACATACACTTGGGACGCCCGCTATCATACCACCCTTGCCATTAAACGCGCTCAGCATTCCACCCTCCGTTCGGCTCTTCTCGCTGCTGGTTGGCGGGTCATCTCCCCGGACCCCATCATCCTCGGCTCCTTCGGTACCCTCTTCGCCTCCCTTATTCCCATTTTTTCTTCTCTCGGTATCCATCCGACTGACACCACCCGCCTCCTCCACTCCCTCCACCTGCATGCCGTCCGATGCGCACATACCATTGTGTGTACCCGCCAGCGCATGGAATCTGCTACACACTCGTCCCACACTCCTTCTTCCGCCACCGGCTATCGTGGGGGGTACCGCCCCCCCTAGCCACCCCCCGGTTTGATGGTGTTGTCCGAGGACCCCCTTTGGACAGCTTCCTTAATCACGCCGAATTGGCGTACTGCTTTTCTTTTCTTTTAAGCAGCTAAGCGACGCCTCACTCCGGCTATTCGTGTTCGACTGATCGCAACTGTCCGACCAAGTCCACCCTAGCTTCCGCCTTCAAAATCCGCGCCCAAGAGAGACGCAGACGGTGTAATCCATCCTCGTCAGCGAGCCGGTCAAGTCAGCCAGATCAGTGCGACTACGTCAGATTTACTTCATCTTGCCGCCCGCCTCTACTCCTCTACACCACTGGTAGTGCTCAAACCATAGACCCACGATGGCTATGATTTCGCCCTGTCCGCCAGCTTACGCCTTTACAACCAGACGAGCAGGCAACCAGGCATCTGCAGGGTGCGAAATTATGACAGTGGCACGCCACTGCTCCGCCATTGTGTCTGCCCCGCCATTGTGTCTGCCCCGCCATTGCGTCTGCCCCGCCATTGTGACCACCAAGCTACGAGTCCAGGCCAGACTTCAGGTGAGCAGTCTTTTTTTGTATGATTTTTGGCGGATCCCCCCCTCATGGGGGGGCTTGAGCGGGGGCGGGAGATTTGTTTGGATTCACCCCATTGCGCCCCTTTGTCCGTTTGTACGACAGTCTGGCCAATGACGCCTGCCACGTCAGCCAACTGTCTCATAACTAACTGGCTTCGGTCAGCTCCATCGTTGCCACCTGCCGTTCCGTTGCCAACACTCTCCGCCAATTTTCTGCGTCGATTGCGACGCTGCATAGGACTTGTTTTGGAATCATTTTCACCCCAAGAAGTGGGACCCTGTAAACAAAACAGCGACCCAGGCCTGGCCAGTTTGGTGCCAAGCCAACTGCCCTTGCTCTTCACCCCAAGAAGTGGGACCCTGTAAACAAAACAGCGACCCAGGCCTGGCCAGTTTGGTGCCAAGCCAACTGCCCTTGCTCTTCACCCCAAGAAGTGGGACCCTGTAAACAAAACAGCGACCCAGGCCTGGCCAGTTTGGTGCCAAGCCAACTGCCCTTGCTCTTCACCCCAAGAAGTGGGACCCTACCTGTAAACAAGAGATGTCATGACTCATGACTTCATGAGTCTGTGCATGTGTGTGCATGTGTGTGCATGTCTGTGCATGACTCATGAGTCTGTGCATGTGTGTGCATGTGTGTGCACGTCTGCGCATGACTCATGAGTCTGTGCATGCCTATTGGGCCTACCCCTGGACTGTAACATACATACATATGTTTGAGACCTTGTGGTGCTTGGAGGCGAGGGCCTGTCTGAGGTCCTACCTGAACAGCAATCGACCTGCCATTTTGCGAGAATGTAATTCATTCATTATTTACATTATGTTAGACAGGCCATAGTTGACTCAAGAGGCCAAGGCAAGCCCAATTTACAACATATGTGTGTGTATGTGTGTGTGCGTGTGTGTGTGGCTTCCAACCATACTCAAATATAAAATCACATGCCTGCATGCATGTGGGAATGTGATGGGGGGATGTTAATGTGGGAATAAATTGCAGTGGGAAATCAAGCCAGGTACTTGGCAATAGTTTGCCCAACCCTGTAAATTGTGGGATGGGCTAATCTTATATCACGGCCTGTAATTCAGAACACCCATAAGTAAATAAATAAATTAAAGGTATGCCTTATTACGAGGCGTGCGGTTGAGGGAGCAGGCCTGGTTGATTGCACCATCACCATAGGGAACGGCAACTAATATAAGTGTTTGAAAAACTGATATTAACTAATATTATTATAGCGTCAATAATATAAGTTTTTCAAATAAATTCGAAATACTGGTGAGACGGCTCGTCTGACTAATATTATATAATATTACGTAGTGTTATTTATCTACTTATATTATATAACATAACCGACCCCTATACATACACTATTGCACATAAGGACCCCATGATGGGGTTCAGTTCACCAATGCCTTTTTGGCGGAGCCCCCCCTTCTGGGGGGCGGGAGCCCCCAGTGTTACCCATTTGTCCGTCCGTCCGTCCATCCATCCATCCATCCGTATCCATCCGTCTGACCGTGATCAAGCCCGACACGTCAGCCAACGGTCTCGTAACTAACTCGCTTCCGTCGCCACGTCGCTCCCTCGCGATCACTCTCCGCCATTTTTTAGCGTCGCAGGCGACGCTGCATAGAACTTGTCTTTTAAGCCCTTCCTATCACGGTTGGACAAGTCCCTTTAGCCCATTTGACCTACCCCTGGACTGTTACATACACACATTAGCCCTTCCTATCACGGTTGGACAAGTCCCTTTAGCCTATTTGACCTACCCATGGACTGTTACATACACACATTAGCCCTTCCTGTCACGGGTGGGCAAGTTCCATTAGCCTATTTGGCCTACCCCTGGACTTTAACATAAATACATACACATGTATTGATCACAGCCCCTGCATTTGCCTTTGCACCCTCACTGAGGGCATATGGGGCACAGGGTTGCTCAGGACACTGCATCCTCCGTTGCAGACGCAACGACGAAGGGTCCGTTGTGTTGCAGGATTCAGGCTATACAATTGGTTGTGTCTCAGGCAGCAGACTTGGGGGTTCCTCCTGAAGTACCCTGCACAGAACCTGCATTTACCTTTGCACCCTCACTGAGGACATATGGGGCATATATTAGTAGGATATATTAGTAGGATATGGCGATGCTCTCTTCCTCAAATCCTCGAATTCAGCGTTTTCTAATTTTCTATTTTTCTATTTTTAAGGCTTCTTTGTTAATGTAAGATTGTTACAACGGCATAGGCTCAATAGAGGAGAAGATGCTATTAAGCGCAACAGGCGCAATCATATAGAATAGATATGTGTACTGCAGGGTACTACAGTCACGTGCAGGCCACAGCTAGCCTGAGGCCTGGCGGCAGGCAACACGGTACCAGGAGGGAAAGGTACCGGTGTGCATTATGAGACTGATATATAAACCAGTCAATAACATCCCCCCCAATTCAAGGTATTCTTGAGCTCAAGAATTCCTGGAATTAACTGAGGGGCATAAGAAAATTAAAAATATTAAAACTAGGGAGACTTCGAGAATTTCTCGTAGCTGAAAGGGAGAAATCACTTCAGCAGGGGTCTTCAAAGAAATGTCAGTCTTCTGGGGTAGGTGGCTAGGTAAGTGGCACTGCAGGTAGGCTGCAGGCTAAGTAGCAGAAAGGCTGCTGAGAAGGTGCAAGGAAACTGCAGGTAAGCTGCAGGTTAGAGCAGATAGGCTGCTATGGGAAGCTGGGGAAGTAAAGTCCAGGCTTGGTGAAGGCTTGTGAAGATATCCTTGGCTACGAGAAGTTGCGTGATTCGAGACTAGAGGATTTGTCATTTAGACATGATGTCTGGACTAGTCCCCCCATAATTTGGGTGAGCTACATTAGGTAGGCCCTAAATTAAAGCAAAGACATCAAGGAGAGACTAGAAGAATTCTAAATTCAGAAGGGGTGCTGCCTGTGGAAGTACATGGGGCAGTACCTTGTTCAGGATGATCAGAGTCCTGCCATGGCCCTTGATCTTGGCCTTCCCTATCTGTTTGCAGAGGATAGGTGGAGAGTCTTGATCTGCCAGCTGCAGCTTAATAGGCTGTTGGAGGTCCTGAATGTCATGCAGATGGGAGATGTTACTTGTTGCATGAGAGTGTGCTGCAGTATCTACGATCCATTCTGTCTGCAGTGCTGCCTGGAAAACTTCTCCATCTTCTATAGTGCATTCATCATCAGCACTTATTTGTCCAAAGAATGCTGTATTAGCCAGGGGGTCAGCTGGCAAGGCAAATGAAACAGACTTGCCTCTGGTTGGTGTAGCAAATCTCATGGGCTGGAGGTTGTCCTCATCCAGTGCCAGGGACAGGAAGTTGTGTTCTTCACCCTCACTGTCAGAGTTGGAGGTGGACTGATCACCATCAGCAACATGGGCATGGCGTCCCCTGCTTGGGTATCTTCTTAGACGCCTCCTGTCTGGACTGGTCTTCTTGAGGGTCTTCTTGTCGTTAGGATCCTTGTCATCTCCTGATCTGTTCTTGGGAGGTGACTTAGATCCATGGTCAGCTTCATCTGAGTCTGCTGGCCTGAAAGCCAGATCAGTGTCCTCACTAGTGCAGTCTCTGGAGCTATGGCCTATTCCCCCACAGTTCAAGCAGGTCATCTTCTTGTAGGAGATGGTCCTGTCTCTGAATGGGAGGTGCTTGCTGTTGAAGGGCTTCCTGGCCCTGTAAGCTGCAGCTGCCATTTCAGCCTCTTCAGGAGATGGTGCAGGGTCAACTTGCTTCACTAAGCACCAGTTGAAGAGGGCACTTTGGAGCATGGAAAAAGTGGTAATAGTCGTGGGGTTGAACTGATTGATGTAACCATCATATTCAGAGCGGGAGTTCAATCCCTTGACAATGAGGTTCAGGAAGGTGCTGGTAGAGACGATGTGGATGCCTTGTATCTTGGGAATCTGGGAGTACAGATCAGCTGCCCTGGAGAGGTAAGTCTGCAGGGATTCAGTAGAGGTCATACGTAATCCCATTATGGCAGTCAGTCAGGGTGGTATGCTCTAGCCTGCTGCCTTCCTCAGAGTACAGGGCATCTAGTAACCTGAAGGCTCTAGTGGCCATATCTGTGTTGGCATGAATGGCCTGCTGGATGCCATCTGATACATGATCTATGATGACCTTACAGGCCTTGTTGTTCTTCCAGGTGGAGATCCTGTTGGGGACACCAATCCTAGGGGCAGTCGGAGCAGCCCGGTCAGCAGCCGCAACAGGAGGGTAACTAACGTCATCAGCAGGGTAACCATCAGAGTCATTAGGCTCGCCAGCGACCACCGCTTGTTGGCAGTCGAAAGCAATGGCAATGGTATCCCTATCTGATTTGAGGGCGAGTAGGATATTCTGCCTGACGCTGCGCCAGTTGTAGAGGTTGTTACCGGTGAATATTTTGGGAGGTTGCATTGTGAGGTCTTCTGTGGAGGGGTCTTGGCGTTGTAGGTCGGAGTGTTGGGATAGGGGGAGTTACGAGGGCGGGGCAGGGGAAGAGGGGATGGAGTGTGTGTGGGAATCGGCGATCCAAAGGGATCCAGCGGATTACTGGGGGGTGAACGTTGCCAAGCGGCAATGTTCGACGACAGAAGCTTCTCTTAAGCTGGAGGCGTAGACAAATTGATCGTCTGAGATCAATACAGCACTGTGTGGGTCTCGGTGAGGGCGTCGTCCTATACTCACTTCATAGATTTCGGTGATTGTGGTCGCTCTTGCTTGCTCCAGTCGTAGGCCGCAGTGGCAGATCCAAGGATTCTTGGTAGGAAGCGGCAAGCGGAGCAGCGGGAAGTAGGATCCGCAAAGGGAGTCCAGGTGCTTAGTTAAAGCTCGGGCCTTCGACAAGTCAGAGGGGAACTGAATCCGAACGCGGAAATCAGCGGCTGTTCTTCGTTAGCGTCTAAAGATGGCGCACATAACCTGTTAATGTAAGATTGTTACAACGGCATAGGCTCGATAGAGGAGAAGATGCTATTAAGCGCAACAGGCGCAATCATATAGAATAGAGATGTGTACTGCAGGGTACTGCAGTCACGTGCAGGCCACAGCTAGCCTGAGGCCTGGCGGCAGGCAACACGGTACCAGGAGGGAAAGGTACCGGTATGCATTATGCCGACTCAGAGACTGATATATAAATCAGTCAATAACATTCTTAGTCTAAGTTACTTATTACATTCTATGGAAACAGTAGCTAAAGTAAGCTGACTGGTTGATCACAGCACCTGTATTTGCCTTTGCACCCTCTCTTTATTTTTTGTCGTGAAAGGACTTTAAACCTAGGAGATGGGTCTGCTGACACAAACCAGCGACATCGAAGATTCAGTTCGATTGGCGTTGCCACTCCTACAAAAGAGTAGGCGCACTGAGGACATATGGGGCACTGTCCATGATGCCATCTCCTTCTGGATGAGCCGGTACTCAATGTATTGTGTTACCTGACATGATGGTCCCACGTGTATTGATCACAGCACCTGTATTTGCCTTTGCACCCTCACTTTATTTTTTGTCGTGAAAGGACTTGTGAAACCTAGGAGATGGGTCTGCTGACACAAACCAGCGACACCGAAGATTCAGTTCGAATGGCGTTGCCACTCCAACAAAAGAGTAGGCGCACTGAGGATATATGGGGCACTGTCAATGATGCCATCTCCTTCTGGATGAGCCGGTACTCAATGTATTGTGACAGCTGAGATGATGGTCCCACATGTATTGATCACAGCACCTGCATTTGCCTTTGCACCCTCACTGAGGATATATGGGGCACTGTCGATGATGCCATCTCCTTCTGGATGAGACGGTACTCTATGTCTGCAGACACCATAGGCTAGGTCCTATCGACACACACAAGCACTTAATTAGGCGCGCAGTCGTAGACTGCTTTATTTTGTGCAGCTTGCATTTGCCTTGTCTTACCTACAATCCCTGGTTTGCTCCCTGCTTTCTGTGGGTACAGCACGGGGGGACTTTGGATTGGAAGACGGTGAGCAGCCCAGAGTTGGCTGAACAACCATGTAATCATTCAAATTCAAATTCAAATGACCTACAATCTGCCTTTCTAAGTGTTTGTATGACAACGCTGCAGGCAACGAGGAATGGAAATGTTGGTCCTGTACCTAAGGAGTACAATGTCAGTGCCGATCTCGGACAAGGCAGCTCTTCAAGTCCGGGGGGGTCTCCCAACCATACTTTCGATGGTATCGAATTGTGGGCCAAAATGTCTGCAGACGGACGTATGGAAATGAATTTAAAGCTAACTAGATGCAGAGCAAGCGAGCAAGACTTCTGGTACCCACCCAAGCCAGAGAATCTTGAGGTAGGTTTTTGCCTAGAAATTTATTTTACTGCCGATTTATTTTTTAAGCCAAGCAGTGCACCTGGAAGCTGACTGAAACAGCTTTCCTATATGTTGAAATCTTGGGGCATAGCTCAATGGCTGGCTCAGAGACCTGCCCAGCGGCTGGTGCTTGCAGCAGAAAAGAAAAGCCATGATGCGCAGAACTGAGCCATTCAAACTTGGAATTTGCCCATAGGCGAGAAAGCTGATCTAGTTAATACATAGCCACCGCTGCTGTTTCATTTTTGGGCTACGCATGGCAGCTTCCACCCAGCTCCACCAGCCAGCCACTGGGTCTAGCCCATTGCGTTCAGTTGAAATGTCCACAATGCCAGCTTTTGTACACATTAGCTAGCTTCAGGTTTGGCCCAAGGACGGGGGAAAGGAGCTGCCCAGAAGCTGCTACGCGTAGGCGAACAATGAAACAGTGGCCACCGCCTTTGGTATATATTGGCAGGCGCCATGCCCATAGCTTTTCTTTTCGGCTGCGGGCAGCAGCTTCTAGGCACCTCCTTAAGCCAGTCACTGGGCTAAGCCCCAGGATTTCAACAGTTCTGGACAGCTAATTCTGTCAGCTCCCGGATTAACTAAGTTGCGTTAGCTTGGGATAAATAGCCAGCCAGAGGAGCTGCCTAGCAGCTGCTGCTCGTAGCTGGAAAAAACTGGCCGTGCCAGTAGTGTGCCAGTGCCAGTGCTAGTGCCAATACCAGTGCCAGTCAGGGTACTACTTCTTGCCAAATTGGTCAGCGCTTTTTAGTGCAAAAAGCGCAAAAACTGCGCGCAGCGCCCACAGGGGGTTGAAAAAACTGCGTGAAATGGCACAGGGGCTCAAAACGGCAGTGTGGCACCGAACCGCCACGCGCGCTTAGTAGTACCATGGTGCTTGTACCAGGGTACAGGGCCAGGGCCAGTACCAGTACCAGGGTACAGGGTCAGGGCCAAGGCCAGTACCAGGGGGCAGGGCCAGGGCCAGTCCCAGGGTACAGGGCCAGGGCCAAGGCCAGTACCAAGGGCCAGGGCCAGGGCCAGTACCAGGGACAGAAGGGCTGGCCGGAAGGGAACACTTCAACAGCTGCCTAGTCAAAGGTAATGCTAACGCCTGGTGGGGCGTGGTATTAAGGGAACCTGTCATACGCAGGCAGAGAACGGTCTACCACCTCGACTGGACAAGCTACCATCGCGGTTGACAAAGACCTGCAATGCTAAGAGCGACCGTAGGGGGAATCAAACCCCTGACCCTGCATCCTCAAAACGATTTGGTGTACCACTAGACCAATTGATTCGCTGAAAGGGGCTATATCCTTTGGTCAGTATATTTCATACGACTCATAATCATGATATTTCATACTCATACTCATACTCATAATCATAATCATGATATTTCACACGACTCATAATCATGATATTTCATACTCATACTCATAATCATGATATTTCATACTCATACTCATACTCATACTCATAATCATGGTATTTCATACGACTCATAATCAGGCGTACTATTTATTTTACTCAAGCAAAGCCTTCCGACCTCAGGTTCAAGAAATGGCTGCTTCTTCAGTTGAAAGCAAGGTGTGCCAGAGAGATGGATGCGGAAAGCCAATTACTGGGAGAAGGACGAAATTCTGCTCTGATGCGTGCCAGAAGGGCAAGTCGAGAAGGGCAAGCCCAGAAGAAGGCACTCCTACAGCTGGCGGGACTAAGGTGAGTTTGTGACGCGTGCCAGAAGGGCAAGTCCAGAAGGGCAAGCCCAGAAGAAGGCACTCCTACAGCTGGCGGGACTAAGGTGAATTTGTGACGAGTGCCAGAAGGGCAAGTCCAGAAGGGCAAGCCCAGAGTGACCACTCCTACAGCTGGCGGTACCAAGGTGAGTATGTATGTATGTATGTATGTATGTATGTATGTATGTATGTATGTATGTATGTATGTATGTATGTATGTATGTATGTATGTATGTATGTATGTATGTATGTATGTATGTATGTATGTATGTATGTATGTATGTATGTATGTATGTATGTATGTATGTATGTATGTATGTATGTATGTATGTATGTATGTATGTATGTATGTATGTATGTATGTATGTATGTATGTATGTATGTATGTATGTATGTATGTATGTATGTATGTATGTATGTATGTATGTATAACCGCGATGGTAGCTTGTCCAGTTGTGGTAGGAGACCGCTCCCCACCTGCGTACAACGGGCTCCCTTAATACCACGCCCCATCAGGCGTTATCATTACCATTATTACATTGCCCTAACACACATCATAGTACTGCACTAACCCCACCACCACCACCACCGCACCACCTCACCACTTGCCAAAAGGTTCGAAGTACACTGTTTAGTTTCAAAACCGTCGGCATACTGTACGTATGTTACAGTCCAGGGGTAGGCCAAAAAGGCGTAAGGGGCTTGCCCAACCGTATAGGAAGGGCTTAACAAGAAAAAGCACTGGTGACCTGCAGCAAGTCAGTACATTACATTGCTCTAACACATATCATAGTACTGCACTACCCCTGTCGGTAAAACAATTGTTTGGGGGTCAGTTCATCAATGCATCTTCTTTTTAACCCTTCCTGTCACGGTTGGGCAAGTCCCTTACTCCTTTTTGGCCTACCCCTGTCGGTAAAACAATTGTTTGGGGTTCAGTTCATCAATGCTTCTTCTTCTGAACCCTTCCTGTCACGGTTGGGCAAGTCCCTCACTCCTTTTTGGCCTACTCCTGTCGGTAAAACAATTTTTGGGGGTTCAGTTCATCAATTGGTGGTGGTGGTGGTTGAATGTATGGGCGTTAACTGCTACATGCAGTCGGGTGGGGTAGTGGTGGTGGTGAGGTTGTGGTGGTGAGGTGGTGGTGGTGGTTGTATGTATGGGCATTAACAGCTACATGCAGGTGGGTGGGGTAGTGGTGGTTGTGAGGTGGTGGTGGTGAGGTGGTGGTGGTGGTTGAATGTATGGGCATTAACAGCTACATCCAGGTGGGTGGGTGGTGGTGGTGGTGGTGGTGAGGTGGTGGTGGTGGTGAGGTGGTGGTGGTGAGGTGGTGGTGGTGGTTGAATGTATGGGCATTAACAGCTACATCCAGGTGGGTGGGGTGGTGGTGGTGGTGAGGTGGTGGTGGTGGTGGTTGAATGTATGGGCATTAACAGCTACATGCAGGTGGGTGGGGTGGTGGTGAGGTGAGGACGGTGGTGGTGAGGTGGTGGTGGTGAGGTGGTGGTGGTGGTTGTATGTATGGGCATTAACAGCTACATCCAGGTGGGTGGGGTGGTGGTGAGGTGGAGGTGGTGAGGTGGTGGTGGTGGTGGTTGAATGTATGGGCATTAACAGCTACATCCAGGTGGGTGGGGTGGTAGTGGTGGTGAGGTGGTGGTGGTGGTGGTTGAATGTATGGGCATTAAAAGCTACATGCAGGTGGGTGGGGTGGTGGTGAGGTGGTGGTGGTTGAATGTATGGGCATTAACAGCTACATGCAGGTGGGTGGGGTGGTGGTGAGGTGGAGGTGGTGGTGGTGAGGTGGTGGTGGTGGTGGTTGAATGTATGGGCATTAACAGCTACGTGCAGGTGGGTGGGGTGGTGGTGAGGTGGAGGTGGTGAGGTGGTGGTGGTGGTGGTGGTTGAATGTATGGGCATTAACAGCTACATGCAGGTGGGTGGGGTGGTGGTGAGGTGGAGATGGTGAGGTGGTGGTGGTGGTTGAATGTATGGGCATTAACAGCTACATCCAGGTGGGTGGGGTGGTGGTGAGGTGGGGGTGGTGAGGTGGTGGTGGTGGTTGAATGTATGGGCATTAACAGCTACATGCAGGTGGGTGGGGTGGTGGTGGTGTTGATGTGGTGGTGGTGGTGGTTGAATGGTGGGCATTAACAGCTACATCCAGGTGGGTGGGGTGGTGGTGAGGTGGAGGTGGTGAGGTGGTGGTGGTGGTGGTTGAATGTATGGGCATTAACAGCTACATCCAGGTGGGTGGGGTGGTGGTGAGGTGGTGGTGGTGGTGGTTGAATGTATGGGCATTAAAAGCTACATGCAGGTGGGTGGGGTGGTGGTAAGGTGGTGGTGGTGGTGGTTGAATGTATGGGCATTAACAGCTACATCCAGGTGGGTGGGGTGGTGGTGAGGTGGAGGTGGTGGTGGTGAGGTGGTGGTGGTGGTTGAATGTATGGGCATTAACAGCTACGTGCAGGTGGGTGGGGTGGTGGTGAGGTGGTGAGGTGGTTGTGGTGGTGGTTGAATGTATGGGCATTAAAAGCTACATAATCTTTCAAAAACCTGTGCGAATAGCTATGACAATAACTAGAAGTCAGACGCAAGACATGAGCATTGACCCTGGATCACCCGGGGATAATGCACCCCCCCCGTGGTTTGCAATGTGGTACGCTACAACGCTTAAACCCACACTGGACAAATCGTTCGACTCGATTAAAAAAGAGTCGCATCAAACATTGAAGTCGGTGGAAGGACTTTTGAGTGAGATGCGGGAAAAACCGTTCAGAAACAGACCAATAAGATCGCAAACATAGAGGACCACTCTGAACGCCCAGAGGGATACGATAGTATCCCAGGAGAAGCGCATTTCCGCCCTGGAAGCTGCTATCAAGGATCGGCCGGTGGTGCCCCCAGCAGGGGGAAAAGAATCTGCATGGAGTCGGCCACTCATACAGCGACCGGGCTCAGCCCCCAGACCAAGCAGGTTACGACATGCAATTCAGGATCTCAGGCATCCCTGAAGATCCCAACGAGAACGACAGGCAGCTAGCGGTGGCTTGTAAAGTCTAAGCTCAACCCAGGCTTTAGAAGCCAACAACACCTAACGCCCAGAAGGAGCAAGACAAGGCAGAGTTTACTATTGTGTCCGCTCGACGCATTGGGAGGCAAGGTTGGGAACCGAAGGTTCCTCAAGGATAGCGGAAATAGCAGCTCTGGATTTCTTGTCTCCTGAGGAGCTGAAAGCTGCACAAGGAACACCTTCCAGCGCTTTTTCTGTGAAGCTAAGAGGGACCCCTCTTAAGTGGGTTTCGTTCAATAGAGGACTCCTGAAGGTGCGGGACAAGGCTCCCCCTTCAGGTGTCTCATCGACTGATGCATGAAGTGGACTAAGGTGCCTTGCATGGAACATCAGAGGACAACTCAGTGTTCTGAGCAGCTGCGGTTATGCAAGCAATGAAAGTGGTGAGAAAACACGACATTTTATTGTTTTCACACACTAACGGGGTGCGTGGCCAGCTAGAACACCCCCACATTCCAGGTTTCAAATGCCTTTCTTGTGCCCCCGCCCCAAGTTGAGCAAGGAATGGGGGGGTCGCTATCTACTGTCCGCACTTGCCTAAATGCTACTTTAGTCCATGAGGCACCTGAATTAGGCATGGCATGGAATTCGCATACATGGAACACACATTGGTGTGTGCTATATCCCACATGCTAACAGCTCATACTACAAACATGGTGACGACTGCATTAGTATAGAGGACCACTTCCTCACTCTAGGTAAAATCATTGGGAACTTCCAGGAAAAGGCAACGTTGTGGTGATGGGTGACTTCAACGCTCGGGTTGGTCTTGGTGTGGACAATGATGATACCGAGTTAGGAGATGAACCAGTATCCCAAACCAGTAGTACAGCCCCAACCAAACCATTCAACCGAGGTGTAGCATGGACACAGGTCCCCCCAATCGATTGGGGGGGGCCCTACTCCAGCTATGGTGTAGTAACTGGTCTTATCATCCTTAACGGTAGAACAGAAAGGTGATATGCAAGGTGCACATACTTCTTTGCAGATGGCATGGACAAGAAATCTGTCATTGATTATGCGCTAGCCGCCCCTAGTCTTCTCAACACCCCAGGAGTCAAGTTTAGTGTGGCTCCCAAGCATGACTGCCCTCTCAGGCCCGGGGGTGGAAAGTTTGACACATGCCTATCACACTCCACATACCAAGATGCTGCCCTTAGGCCTTCTCAAGGTACTATTAGTACACCTGCTGGTGGTAAACCTTCGCCCAAACTGAAATGGAAAGACAACTATGTCCAGATGTATGCACACACAATTAAAGCGTGATCCAGACGTTTAACCGAATTACTTGACAATGCACTCCATAGCTCATCTATGGAAGATTCAGAGAAGGGGATTGCTAGTGCTATTGAACTAGCCATAAGCAAATGCACACCATGTCACAAACCTGTAGCTAAGCGGAAGCACGGGCCCGTGAACGCATGGTATGATGATGAATGCAATCGTGCTAGACAGGCAGCAAGCCAAGCAGAACATCAACATGGCTCTAGCTCTGACTTGGCTGGTTCTATGCACAAGGAGTACAAGAGGATTCTCAGAAAGAAAGAAGAGGAAGTGGCTAGAAACACGCATGGAGAACCTTCATACGAATCTTCGCATAATCCGAAAAGTTTTTGGAAAGACGTGCGTGAGCCTAACAAGGCCACTACGGCAGATATCACAATTCATGATTGGACTGATTTATTTTGCAGACCTCTTTATGTGCAAGTAGGTATTGATCCAAGTCTGGATGCTAGGGACTTTTGTCCCTCAAGCTGATGGACCCTCAGATAGAGGCCGCACCAACATGGTTTATGTCAAGACTTTACCACCCAGGAGGTGTTTTTCTGTTCTCCAATCCCTACGGAAAAACTCCTCCCCCGGGGTAGATGGTATCCCTGCAGAATGGTACAGATTTGCTTCCCATGAGGCCAACTCCCGATTTGTACAAGCTATGACTAACCTGTTTAATCTCATCTGGAAGACTTCTTACCTAGCCAATGGGCTGCAGCTGCCTTGGTACCCGTACCCAAATCCAAAGGCAGTGTGTATGACAAGGACAACTATCGAGGTCTTGCGGTGAGCAACTCCATAGGAAATATCTTCTCCCTTTGCATGCTACGTAGACTAGATGATTGGTCAGAAGAATTCAACCTCAGAGCCGCTGGCCAATATGGATTTAGAAGTGGTAGGGGTACTGCAGATGCATCATTCATTCTTAACCATATTGTAGATAAATATAGAGAAAAGAAAAAACCACTCTTTGTGGCTTTTGTTGATTTTCAAGAAGGCTTATGATTGGGTCAACAGAGACTTGCTATGGGATTGCTTTAGCAAGGCTAGGAGTCAAGGACCCCTATCTCTATTCTGAAGTCCATGTATAATCATGTTGTTTTCCAAGTTCGCCTACATGGGGGCATTGGATCCTCCTTTCCATCCCCTTGTAGGAGTTAAACAAGGAGACCCCTATCCCCACTCCTATTCGGTCTGTTCATTGATAGAATTGAATCGTTCCTCCAATCCAAGCTCCCAAATGTAGGGGCTGAGCTTAGGGAAAGATTCTGCAACTATTACTTTATGCTGATGACCTAGCTATAATGGCAGAATCCCCGGCAGATATGCAAGCGATGCTTGACTGCCTGAGAGATTTCTGCGAGGCTACTAAGATGGCTGTGAATATAAAGAAAACTGAGATTGTCGTTTTCAACAAACAATTCTGTGATGAGGCCCGCATGGATCCTGATTACAAATTTGTCTATGATGGAGCACAACTTTCTACAAAGTTTATCTTTTATCTACTTGGGATCCTTCTTTGTGGATGGTGACTCAAGCAATCGTGCAAAAGCTGCTTTTTCTAGGATGCTCACTAAGGCCCAAAAGGCACACCACATGCTTCGTAGGCGATGCCATACTATGGAGATATACAATATTGATATTCTCACCCACCTGTTTGATTCTCTTGTACAACCTATCCTGAATTTTGGCTGTGAGGTGTGGGCTCCTTCTATTCTGAACAACACACTTATCTCAAATGACCATTGCTTGTGGAGAAATGGCATAGAGGTATACTTAAACAAATGTTGGGTGTTTGCCAATCTACTACATCTAATATTATCATGGAAGAGCTGGGTAGAACCCCGTTGTGTTTTGCTTGGCTTAAACAAGCTTTGCGCTTCTGGAACAAGACCATACATAAAGAACCCTGAGGATCTCATTAGAATGGCTCTTGAGGAATCTTTTGACTCCAACACTGGCTGGGTTCATGACTTGCGTTGTGCTCTCCACAAGCTAGGATCCAGTAAAAACATCAACATTTTGGAGGCTGTCGATGTCGAAGGTATTATGTCTGAAGTTTTTGAGTCATGGAGGTTTAAGTACCCAAGTGACACCAATGCAGTTAGAGACATCCTGATGAGAGAAGGGTTGGCTTTAAACGCCTCCGATAACAAAAATGGTTCGCAGCCAACAGCAATGATGAGAATGGCTTGATTCCCTTTACATCCGCCTTACATAAGCAGGATCAGATTTCGTTCTATAGCACAGTTTAGAATGGGTTCCCATTGGCTGAACACAGAAAGAATGAGGGTGGTGGATAGAGCACACATCCCTCGCTCAATGAGACACTGTCAAATGTGTGGGTTCCAAAAAACTGAGGATGAAATGCATATGTTTGAGTGCCCTTTTTATAATGATATTCGCCTCCGCTACCAGAATCTGTTTACAGATATTTATAGGCATGTCCTTGAGGATACCGACTTAACCGTATGGAATGTGGAATTCTGCGATTCCACATTCAGAACCTTTATGAATGGAAATGGCACTAAGTTTTTGGAGCAACCTAGCCGACTATCTTTCTACTTGTAGAAGAGCAAGACAGGAAGCCCTGGACTGCTTAGTGGCACCGTAATTTATTATCCCTTTTTTTTCTTCTTGTGACTTCTCATTTGTTAGCTTCTTACCTCCGACACTGTAAGTGGTTGAGATCTGGGTCCTGCTCTAAGGGGTTTAATACCTACGCCACCAAAACGGTGGTGGGGAGTTTGGTTTGTTTGTCCTCGACACACCCCTGATGTAATGGGGTTTTTTGCTTTGTGGGTGCTTTTTCTTTTTGTTTAAAGCACAGAGTCTCATACACCCTCGCGGTGTCAAGTAGACTTTAACATGTAATGTATGTATGTATGTATGCAGGTGGGTGGGGTGGTGGTGAGGTGGAGATGGTGAGGTGGTGGTGGTGGTTGAATGTATGGGCATTAACAGCTACATCCAGGTGGGTGGGGTGGTGGTGAGGTGGAGGTGGTGAGGTGGTGGTGGTGGTTGAATGTATGGGCATTAACAGCTACATGCAGGTGGGTGGGGTGGGGGTGGTGTTGAGGTGGTGGTGGTGGTGGTTGAATGGTGGGCATTAACAGCTACATCCAGGTGGGTGGGGTGGTGGTGAGGTGGTGGTGTTGGTGGTTTAATGTATGGGCATTAACAGCTACATCCAGAGGCCTAGAGCTCACTAGGTCACCATCTTCATAAATCCAGAGCTGATCTATAGCCGGGTGGTAATGAGACAGTAAGACAACAGACAGCTATTGCTGACACCACCGCCCTGCACCTGCAGGTACCGTGCTCAGACAATTGCCAGAGGGGCTCAGACGTGCTCAGACGTACCGTACTCAGACGTGCAGACGTGCTCGGGCGTGCAGACGTACTCAGACGTACCGTACTCAGACGTGCAGACGTGCTCGGGCGTGCAGACGTACTCAGACGTACCGTGCTCAGACGTCCCGTGCTCAGACTAAGAGACATGATCAGACGTGCTCAGAAGTGCCAGAAGGGCAAGCCCATTGGGGGACGTGAACCCCAAAGCAAGCAGACAACCGAGAAACCGCATGCTGAGGAGCTCGCTGGACAACTGGAGAAGATTGCCCAAGGATACAAGAACAAGGGACTCCTGATGGTGAACAAGGGGCAGATGGATCGGGACTATAGGGAGCTCAGGGCTTCAGTCCCAGACGTGCCCGGCAACTACATCGTGCTTCTGAAGGCTCCAAATGCCCGGGAATAGTTTCCCGTGTACTTGGGAGGTTCCACTAAATCTCTCAGATCTCCCTTTAATTCTGACATCAACGAAGAATTCTTTGGGCCGAAGTCTGAGCATCAGAAATGTTGGCGCTTGGTGGATGCTATGAGCCGTGGTTTCAGCATAGAGGCCAGGTTCAGGACAGGTTTGGAAGATCCTCGCAGATCAGAGGTCAGGGCATTGAAGGCGTACGACTTTGCCCTGAATTCGAGCACGAATGGAGGCTACCGGGATGTACAGATACCAACCAAATACAAAAAGAGCATGGGCGATTACCCGGTACTCGATGATGGTCTTGGTCGCTTGGCCGATTCTTTTCGTCTTATAGCTGAGTACAAATGATAGCCCCCTACTGAATGCTGATATCGCTCTCTATCTTGGCCATGTCTTACTATGATATAGCTGAGTACAAATGATAGCCATCTACTGAATGCTGATATCGCTCTCTATCTTGGCCATGTCTTACTATGATATAGCTGAGTACAAATGATAGCCATCTACTGAATGCTGATATCGCTCTCTATCTTGGCCATGTCTTACTATGATATAGCTGAGTACAAATGATAGCCATCTACTGAATGCTGATATCGCTCTCTATCTTGGCCATGTCTTACTATGATATAGCTGAGTACAAATGATAGCCATCTACTGAATGCTGATATCGCTCTCTATCTTGGCCATGTCTTACTATGATATAGCTGAGTACAAATGATAGCCATCTACTGAATGCTGATATCGCTCTCTATCTTGGCCATGTCTTACTATGATATAGCTGAGTACAAATGATAGCCATCTACTGAATGCTGATATCGCTCTCTATCTTGGCCATGTCTTACTATGATATAGCTGAGTACAAATGATAGCCATCTACTGAATGCTGATATCGCTCTCTATCTTGGCCATGTCTTACTATGATATAGCTGAGTACAAATGATAGCCATCTACTGAATGCTGATATCGCTCTCTATCTTGGCCATGTCTTACTATGATATAGCTGAGTACAAATGATAGCCATCTACTGAATGCTGATATCGCTCTCTATCTTGGCCATGTCTTACTATGATATAGCTGAGTACAAATGATAGCCATCTACTGAATGCTGATATCGCTCTCTATCATTGCCATGTCTTACTATGATATAGCTGATGTCTGCAAGTGATTGCCCTCAGCTGAATGCTGATGTTGCTATTGCTGCCTAGGACAGATCTCACCGTGTTGTACCTGATGACCGCACGTAATAACACTCCTCATTTGCTGAATGCTCATGTTACTATCTTGGCCATCATGTATTACCATGTTCACTCGGGGAACTCGCCAAATCGCTTAATTTCGTCGAGCGCTGCGGAACGCACCCCCTCGGCGCATCTGCTGAATGCCATGTCTTACTGTGATACAGCTGATGTCCGCAAGTGATTTGTCTGTTGCTGTTAACTTTACTAAGGAGTGTACAGCTCGGGAGTGTATCTCTGATGTCTGGTGTCAGAATCAAGTATGTTTTTGGCGGAGCCCACCCTTCTGGGGGGCAGGAGCCCCCAGGGTTACCCATTTGTCCGTCCGCCTCATTACCGTGCACAAGCCGCCGTGCGTGGCGAGATGCCGTCGAAATATCTCAGAAATCTGAGACATTTCGACGACAATCCGCCTTGGCGAAATGTAGGCGAAATGTCTCGGGATTCTGAGCTACACGCGACGCGGGTATAGGGCTTACCGCTAGAGTCAGAAGTGCCAGGTCATTAAAGGACTATGACTAATCGCGGACCCCGCGTGCGTTCCGCGTGCATTCCGCTGCGCTCGTACGCATTTAGCGATCTGTAGACTTCCCCGAGTGACCATCCATCCGTCTGACCGTGATGAAGCCCGACACGTCAGCCAACGGCCTCGTAACTAACTCGCTTCCGTTGCCACCTGTCGCTCCCTCGCGATCACTCTCCGCCATTTTTTAGCGTCGCAGGCGACGCTGCTACGAACTTGTTTGGCGGAGCCCACCCTTCTGGGGGGCGGGAGCCCCCAGGGTTACCCCCTTGTCTGTTTGTCCGACCGACCGACTGACCGAAAATTTGAAGCCTGACACGTCAGCCAACTGTCTCATGATTAACTGGCTTCGGTCAGCTCCAATTTTCCTCCGCCAATTTCCGCATCACTTGCAACGCTGCATAGGACTTGTCATTGTGAACATGGTCGTACCAAGCCGTTTATACAGGTTGTGTGTGTGAACTTGGAGGATATCTAGCTGTCTAGTTCAACACATGAATTTACTGTGTTGCTTGAACAAGTAATCCTACGGATTTATGGAGGTTGGAAGCTGATTAGCTGAAGTTTTTCATGTCGTTTCGTCGTTTGCATGAATTGAATGAGTAATGAAGGCATGCATTTACTGTGCTGCTTGGGCAATTAATTCTACGGACTTGTAGAGTTTGGAAGCTGAAGTGTTTCATGTCGTTTCATCGTTTTCATGAATTGAATGAGTAATGAAGGCATGCATTTCCTACTAGGGAGATTAGTGTTTTGTTACCCACATATGTTTCAAATGTGAACAGTTTGTATTGGCTGAATGTTTTTGCGGAGTTACGTTAATTCAAAAAGTGAAACTGGATTTGTTGCAAGGAATATTTAGACATTACATTACATTACATTACATTACATGTTAAAGTCTACTTGACACCGCGAGGGTGTATGAGACTCTGTGCTTTAAACAAAAAGAAAAAGCACCCACAAAGCAAAAAACCCCATTACATCAGGGGTGTGTCGAGGACAAACAAACCAAACTCCCAACCACCGTTTTGGTGGCGTAGGTATTAAACCCCTTAGAAGCAGGACCCAGATCTCAACCACTTACAGTGGCGGAGGTAAGAAGCTAACAAATGAGAAGTCTCAAGAAGAAAAAAAAGGGATAATAAATTACGGTGCCACTAAGCAGTCCAGGGCTTCCTGTCTTGCTCTTCTACAAGTAGAAAGATAGTCGGCTAGGTTGCTCCAAAAAGACTTAGTGCCATTTCCATTCATAAAGGTTCTGAATGTGGAATCGCAGAATTCCACATTCCATACGGTTAAGTCGGTATCCTCATGGACATGCCTATAAATATCTGTAAACAGATTCTGGTAGCGGAGGCGAATATCATTATAAAAAGGGCACTCAAACATATGCATTTCATCCTCAGTTTTTTGGAACCCACACATTTGACAGTGTCTCATTGAGCGAGGGATGTGTGCTCTATCCACCACCCTCATTCTTTCTGTGTTCAGCCAATGGGAACCCATTCTAAACTGTGCTATAGAACGAATCTGATCCTGCTTATGTAAGGCGGATGTAAAGGGAATCAAGCCATTCTCATCATTGCTGTTGGCTGCGAACCATTTTTGGTATCGGAGGCGTTTAAAGCCAACCCTTCTCTCATCAGGGATGTCTCTAACTGCATTGGTGTCACTTGGGTACTTAAAACCTCCATGACTCAAAAACTTCAGACATAATACCTTCGACATCGACAGCCTCCAAAATGTTGATGTTTTTACTGGATCCTAGCTTGTGGAGAGCACAACGCAAGTCATGAACCCAGCCAGTGTTGGAGTCAAAAGATTCCTCAAGAGCCATTCTAATGAGATCCTCAGGTTCTTTATGTATGGTCTTGTTCCAGAAGCGCAAAGCTTGTTTAAGCCAAGCAAAACACAACGGGGTTCTACCCAGCTCTTCCATGATAATATTAGATGTAGTAGATTGGCAAAACACCCAACATTTTGTTTAAGTATACCTCTATGCCATTTCTCACAAGCATGGTCATTTGAGATAAGTGTGTTGTTCAGAATAGAAGGAGCCCACACCTCACAGCCAAAATTCAGGATAGGTTGTACAAGAGAATCAAACAGGTGGGTGAGAATATCAATATTGTATATCTCCATAGTATGGCATCGCCTACGAAGCATGTGGTGTGCCTTTTGGGCCTTAGTGAGCATCCTAGAAAAAGCAGCTTTTGCACGATTGCTTGAGTCACCATCCACAAAGAGGGATCCCAAGTAGATAAAAGATAACTTTGTAGAAAGTTGTGCTCCATCATAGACAAATTTGTAATCAGGATCCATGCGGGCCTCATCACAGAATTGTTTGTTGAAAACGACAATCTCAGTTTTCTTTATATTCACAGCCATCTTAGTAGCCTCGCAGAAAATCTCTCAGGCAGTCAAGCATCGCTTGCATATCTGCCGGGGATTCTGCCATTATAGCTAGGTCATCAGCATAAAGTAACAGTTGCAGAATCTTTCCCCTAAGCTCAGCCCCTACATTTGGGAGCTTGGATTGGAGGAACGATTCAATTCTATCAATGAACAGACCGAATAGGAGTGGGGATAGGGGGTCTCCTTGTTTAACTCCTACAAGGGATGGAAAGGAGGATCCAATGTCCCCATGTAGGCGAACTTGGAAAACAACATGATTATACATGGACTTCAGAATACTGAGATAGGGGTCCTTGACTCCTAGCCTTGCTAAGCAATCCCATAGCAAGTCTCTGTTGACCCAATCATAAGCCTTCTTGAAATCAACAAAAGCCACAAAGAGTGGTTTTTTTCTTTTCTCTATATTTATCTACAATATGGTTAAGAATGAATGATGCATCTGCAGTACCCCTACCACTTCTAAATCCATATTGGCCAGCGGCTCTGAGGTTGAATTCTTCTGACCAATCATCTAGTCTACGTAGCATGCAAAGGGAGAAGATCTTTCCTATGGAGTTGCTCACCGCAAGACCTCGATAGTTGTCCTTGTCATACACACTGCCTTTGGATTTGGGTACGGGTACCAAGGCAGCTGCAGCCCATTGGCTAGGGTAAGAAGTCTTCCAGATGAGATTAAACAGGTTAGTCATAGCTTGTACAAATCGGGAGTTGGCCTCATGGGAAGCAAATCTGTACCATTCTGCAGGGATACCATCTACCCCGGGGGAGGAGTTTTTCCGTAGGGATTGGAGAACAGAAAACACCTCCTGGGTGGTAAAGTCTTGACATAACCATGTTGGTGCGGCCTCTATCTGAGGTCCATCAGCTTGAGGGACAAAGTCCCTAGCATCCAGACTTGGATCAATACCTACTTGCACATCAAAGAGGTCTGCAAAATAATCAGTCCAATCATGAATTGTGATATCTGCCGTAGTGGCCTTGTTAGGCTCACGCACATCTTTCCAAAAACTTTTCGGATTATGCACGTTCAGACTTATCACGTGTGGCTGACTATGATATATAGACGTTCAGACTTATCACGTGTGGCTGACTATGAGTTTGAATAGCTTATGCAAGATATGTGGTATAGCTGCCGTACATGTGGCAAACCACAAGGGGAGTGTTAATGATAGGTGTGCCTCAAGCCACATGTTAGTGCTAGCTATGCTTTGGGAGTGTTAAGGATAGGTGTGCCTCAAGCCACATGCTAGTGTTAGCTATGCTATGGGAGTGTTAAGGATAGGTGTGCCTTAAGCCACGAGTTAGTGCTAGCTAAGCTGCGGCAAGGCTCAAGCCAGAAGCAAACGCAAAATGAAAAAAAAATGAAGAAAGAAAATGATTTGTTCGAGTTTACATTTTCCTGGTAATAATTGTTTTACTGCCGAAGACGGCGAGCAGCCAAATTGCTGGCTGAAGCTATGTAACCAAGTTCAAGTTCAAGCCGGAAGCCAGCGCATGTCCGCAGCTGTTCCGTTATCCTTGCGGAGATTCTTCAAAAGCTGCTGTGTTACCGTTGCACCGTAGCACGTATAACACCTATAGCGCCTGTGCATAACTGTAGTACATGTACAGCGAGTTTGAGCTATATATATTCGAGTTTTGTTTCTCGTGTAACCAACAAACCAACATCATCTAGCGGCCACTTCTGGTATGCTCCAGGGTACTTCAAATGGCCAAATTGGCCAGCGCTTTAGCGCCCTTGAAAACAAAAAAACTGCGCTTTGTAGTGCAAAAAGCGCAAAAATTGCTTGCAGCGCCCACAGGGGGGTGCAAAAAACTGCGCTTAAAGCGCAGAGGGGGTCAAAAAGTCAGCGCTCAAAAGCGCGCGCTTTGAATTACCCTGATATGCTCTGCTACCGTCTCCATCCGACTTCTCCATCAACACCTCAAACCTTAAACGAGTAGTCTAGCGATAGCGGTATAACTGATCGAGAAAAGGAACATGGTGGTGAGCAGGGCACTACTTCTTGCCAAATTGGTCAGCGCTTAAAGAGCACAAACGTCAAATTAGTCAGCGCTTTTCAGTGCAAAAAACGCAAAACTGCGCGCTGCGCCCACAGGGGGTTGAAAGAACTGCGCGAAACGCGCAGAGGGGCTCAAAAAGGCAGCGCAGCATCGCGCTGCCGCGCGCGCTTAGTTGTACCCTGGTGGTGAGAGCAGGCCACACCGCGTTCACTGTCCACAACCCTGAGATCTGTACAGAAATAAGTGCCCTCCGAGGTAAGGCAACCCCCCTCCCGTTAGTGGAATGCGACTCACCCGTACCATCCCCTGCGAGAATCTAACACAGGTCCCTTATGTGAGGGAAGCCAATTTAACCGGCTAATTTGACAGGCATTTTCGGCGAAATAAAAAAAATCACGAAAATGTGCTATCAAAGCGAGTACTCGTTGCATAGGTCTTCGCCTTCAGGCCGACCAATAAATCACAGGCAATGACGCAGCAGCCATCAACAAGCTATGTTGGAATCTCCCTCACAATCCTCCAACGCCTCTCGTGACTCCCCAACAGACAATCAAATCCAACTTCACAGCATGTAACTAAATCACAGACAATGACGCAGCAGCCATTCACAAGCTATGTCGGGGTCTCCGCAATGTATGGTTTACAATCCAGGGGTAGCCATACAGACAATAACCTTGTTCACAAACTGGTCAGGCATCGGTGGTAATTCTTTTTACTGAGATGGTCCTACGGTGACTATAGCTAGCTCCGGCTTACGCTATGGTGTCCTTAACTTCACGTCCTGTGAGTAACGGTTCTACACGGATGTAACAATTTCAATTTCAATTTCAATTACGGTCCAGGGGTAGCCATACAGACACTAATTTGACCGGCGTTTTCGGCAAAGTCACAAAAATCATGAAAATGGGCTATCAAATCGCCTTTGGGCCGACCAATAGATCACACGCAATGACGCAGCAGCCATTCACAAGCTACGTTGGGGTCGCCCCCACACTCCTCCAACGCCTCTCGTGCCTTGGTGGGGCAGAAGCCCATATTTGCCAGGCTGTCAACATCTTCGTCGGCCACAAACGCACCCAGGTCATGCAGTTGAGGAGTAGGGTCAGTCAGACGAAGCCAAATGCATTTTTGCCGCCTTTTGTATTTTATAAATCATTAAAATCAAAAGCACCCAGGTCCTGCACTTTGGGATTAGGGTGAGTCAGACGGAGCCAGACACATTTTCAAATAATTAAATAGGAAAATCAAGGAAGTCACTTTTTCAGTCGCCACTCACAAGCACACCCAAGTTCTAAAGCGGGGCATTGGGGTGGTGAGATTGGGATGGTGAGTCAGACAATGTGAAAAGCATTTCTGATGACAATTTATTCAAAGAATTCAATTCAAAAATCAGGAAATTCGCATTTCGAACACAACCGGTACCCACAAAAATCAGGAAATTCGCATTTCAAACACACCTGGTACCCACAAACACACTCGGGTGCTGAAGTTGGACATTGGGGTGATGAGATTGGGATGGTGAGTCAGACGAAGTGAAACGCATTTCGGATGACAATTTATTCAAAGAGTTCAATTCAAAAATCAGGAAATTCGCATTTCAAACACACCTGGTACTCACAAAAGCACCCAAGTTCTGAAGTGGGGCATTGCAGGGATATTTTTTCTGCTGTATATAGCGATCGCTAGTTTTTTGACCCCGTTTTGGAGAAATTATCGCTACAAAAAAGTTTTTAAAAAAAGTTTTTTTGCGTGTGCCCCAAATGGCCCCAAAAAGCTACAAAAAGCACCAAAACGGTGTCCCTGGAGGAGGCCTACAACCATCAAGTTAGGAGAAACCCACTTTCAGATTTGAAAAAGCAATCACTGGGGCATTGGGGTGGTTAGATTGGGGTGGTGAGATTGGGGTGGTGAGATTGGGGTGGTGAGATTGGGGTGGTGAGTCAGACGAAGTGAAACGCATTTCGGATGACAATTTATTCAAAGAATTCAATTCAAAAATCAGGAAATTCGCATTTCAAACACAATTGGTACCCACAAACACACTTGGGTGCTGAAGTGGGGCATTGGGGTGGTGAGATTGGGGCGGTGAGATTGGGGCGGTGAGATCGGGGTGGTGAGATTTGGGTGGTGAGATTGGGGGTGGTGAGATTGGGGTGGTGAGATTGGGGTGGTGAGATTGGGGTGGTGAGATTGGGGTGGTGAGATTGGGGGTGGTGAGATTGGGGTGGTGAGATTGGGGTGGTGAGATTGGGGTGGTGAGATTGGGGTGGTGAGATTGGGGTGGTGAGATTGGGGTGGTGAGATTGGGGTGGTGAGATTGGGGTGGTGAGATTGGGGTGGTGAGATTGGGGTGGTGAGATTGGGGTGGTGAGATTGGGGTGGTGAGATTGGGGTGGTGAGATTGGGGTGGTGAGATTGGGGTGGTGAGATTGGGGTGGTGAGATTGGGGTGGTGAGATTGGGGTGGTGAGATTAGGGTGGTGAGATTGGGGTGGTGAGATTGGGGTGGTGAGATTGGGGTGGTGAGATTGGGGTGGTGAGATTGGGGTGGTGAGATTGGGGTGGTGAGATTGGGGTGGTGAGATTGGGGTGGTGAGATTGGGGTGGTGAGATTGGGATGGTGAGTCAGACAAAGTGAAATGCATTTCTGATGACAATTTATTCAAAGAATTCAATTTCCGTTTTCAGTTGTGTCAAAAGCGCAACCCAAAAGGAGGAAGTTGCCCTAAAAGCACAACCCAAAATGACAAATATAGTACCCTGCTACTCACATGCACTCCAGTAGCCAAGTTTCTCCGCAGCGCGCAGATTTCCGTTTTCAGTTGAGTCAAAAGCGCAACCCCAAAGGAGGCAGTTGCCCTAAAAGCGCGACTCAAAATGACAAAATGTAATACCCGGCTCACATGCACTCCAGCAGCCACTCCTCACACCCTGCCCCTCACAGGCACACTGCTCTTCAGGAGCTGTGTCAGCATTCGATGCACTACAATCGCTAGCTGATGCACTACAATCGCTAGCTGATGCACCCATACTCCCTCCCCCCCACAAGGCGTACTACTCACATGCACTCCTGTAGCCGATTTTAGTGCTTCTATAGCTTTTTATAGCTTTCTATAGCTTTTTATAGCTTTTTATAGCTTTTTATAGCTTTTTGTAGCTCTTTATAGCTATATATAACGGAAAAACAAGTCCCTTGGCGTACTACTCACATGCACTCCAGCAGCCGAGGCTTTCCGCTTGGCCCCCCGTTTAGGGTGTACTGCTTGTGGTACTGCTTGAGGCACATCCTGTTTCATTGGTGCCTTGCCGATGTCCTTTTCGTCATCAGAGTTGTCAGAATGCTCTTCCTGTGTGGGTAAGTTTGTTAGGTTAGTTGAGAGTCTGTTAGGTTAGTTTTTTCCTTTTCGTCATGAGTTGTCAGAGTGCTCCTCCTGTGTGGGTAAGTTTGTAAGGTTAGTTGGGAGTTTATTAGGTTAGGTTAGTTGGGATTTTGAAAGGTTAGTTGGGATTTTGTTAGGTTAGTTGGGAGTTTATTAGGTTAGTTGGGATTTTGTTAGGTTAGTTGGGACTTTGAAAGGTTAGTTGGGATTTTGTTAGGTTAGTTGGGAGTTTGAAAGGTTAGTTATGTCCTTCTTGTTGTCAGAGTCACCAGAGTGCTTGTCATCATCAGAGTCACCAGAGTGATCTACCTGTGTGTAAGGGTTCGTTAGGTTAGTCCTTGTCATCATTAGTCACCTGTGTGGGCAAGTTAGTTAGGTTAGTTATGTCCTTTTCATCATTAGAGTCACCAGAGTGCTCTACCTGTGTGGGCAAGTTAGTTCAGTTAGTTAAGAGTTTGTTAGGTTAGTCCTTGTCATCATCAGAGTCACCAGAGTGATCTACCTGTGAGGGCAAGTTAGTTAGGTTAGTTATGTCCTTTTCATCATCAGAGTTCCCAGAGTGCTCTACCTGTGTGGGCAAGTTAGTTCAGTTAGTTAAGAGTTTGTTAGGTTAGTCCTTGTCATCATCAGAGTCACCAGAGTGATCTACCTGTGAGGGCAAGTTAGTTAGGTTAGTTATGTCCTTTTCATCATCAGAGTTCCCAGAGTGCTCTACCTGTGTGGGCAAGTTAGTTCAGTTAGTTAAGAGTTTGTTAGGTTAGTCCTTGTCATCATCAGGGTCACCAGAGTGATCTACCTGTGAGGGCAAGTTAGTTAGGTTAGTTATGTCCTTTTCATCATCAGAGTTCCCAGAGTGCTCTACCTGTGTGGGCAAGTTAGTTCAGTTAGTTAAAAGTTTGTTAGGTTAGTCCTTGTCATCATCAGAGTCACCAGAGTGATCTACCTGTGAGGGCAAGTTAGTTAGGTTAGTTATGTCCTTTTCATCATCAGAGTTCCCAGAGTGCTCTACCTGTGTGGGCAAGTTAGTTCAGTTAGTTAAGAGTTTGTTAGGTTAGTCCTTGTCATCATCAGAGTTACCAGAGTGATCTACCTGTGAGGGCAAGTTAGTTAGGTTAGTTATGTCCTTTTCATCATCAGAGTTCCCAGAGTGCTCTACCTGTGCGGGCAAGTTAGTTCAGTTAGTTAAGAGTTTGTTAGGTTAGTCCTTGTCATCATCAGAGTCACCAGAGTGATCTACCTGTGAGGGCAAGTTAGTTAGGTTAGTTATGTCCTTTTCATCATCAGAGTTCCCAGAGTGCTCTACCTGTGTGGGCAAGTTAGTTCAGTTAGTTAAGAGTTTGTTAGGTTAGTCCTTGTCATCATCAGAGTCACCAGAGTGATCTACCTGTGAGGGCAAGTTAGTTAGGTTAGTTATGTCCTTTTCATCATCAGAGTTCCCAGAGTGCTCTACCTGTGTGGGCAAGTTAGTTCAGTTAGTTAAGAGTTTGTTAGGTTAGTCCTTGTCATCATCAGGGTCACCAGAGTGATCTACCTGTGAGGGCAAGTTAGTTCAGTTAGTTAAGAGTTTGTTAGGTTAGTCCTTGTCATCATCAGAGTCACCAGAGTGATCTACCTGTGAGGGCAAGTTAGTAAGGTTAGTTATGTCCTTCTCATCATCAGAGTTCCCAGAGTGCTCTACCTGTGTCGATGTGATTCTTAGGTTACTTGTGATCCTTAGGTTGGGTAGTAGCTTGGTAGTCATGTCTATCTCCTATTGGATGGACGAAATTGCTCCTGGACTCCTCGGTATGTACGGGTTGGGGTGTGTAGTGGGGGTGGGTGGAAAGTAGGGGGAGGGATGGGCGGGTGAGGTGGGGGTGGGTGGAAAGTAGGGGGAGGGGTGGGTGGGTGGGGTGGGGGTGGGTGGGGGTGTGTAGTGGGGGTGGGTGGAAAGTAGGGGGAGGGGTGGGTGGGTGGGGTGGGGGTGGGTGGAAAGGGAAAGTGGGGATTGGAAAGGGGTGTGAGAGGGGTGGGTGAGGTGGGTGGGGTGGGTGGAAAGGGAAAGGGGGACGGGGGTGATTGGAAAGGTAATTTGGGAAATACCTGTGTGGATATGATTATTGTGTTACTTGTGATACTTAGGTTGGGTAGTAGCTCGCTAGTCATGTCCAGGGTACTTCCATTGACCAAATTGGCCAGCGCTTTAGTGCACTTGAAAAACAAAAAACTGCGCTAAAAAGCGCAAAAATTGCTTGCTGCGGCCACAGGGGGTTGCAAAAACTGCGCGAAACGCGCAGTGGGGCTCAAAAAGGCAGCGCGGCAGCGCGCAAAAGCGCGCGCTTGGAAGTACCCTGCTCATGTCTATCTCATCATCGGAGTCAACAGAGTCCTCTAAATGTGAGGGCATGTTGGTTGAGAGTTTGTTAGGTTAGTTGGAAGTTACTTAGGTTAGTTGGGAGTTTGTTAGGTTAGTTGGGACTTAGTTCTGTTAGTTAGGAAGTTATCAGGTTAGGCATGTCTTTGTTATCATCTGAGTCACCAGAGTCCTCTACCTGTGTGGGCAATTTAGTTCAGTTAGTTGGGAGTTTGTTAGGTTAGTTATGTCCTTCTCATCATCAGAATCAACAGAGTCCTGTAAAATTGCCCCCCCCCCCCCCCACACACACACACACACACACACACACACACACACCTCCCACCCCAACACACCTCCCTAACACAGATGCCATATGGGGTGGGATGTGAGTGTGCGGGGGGGAGGTGTGTGTATAGAAAATAAGGCCATGGTCGTGAGGGCTGATTAAGTTGGGTACTTGTAGAATTAGATGATCAATGCAGCATGAACACAGTGTCCCTGCTGGTAAAACGATTGCTTGTGGTTCAGTTCATCAATGCCTTTTCTTTTTAACCCTTCCTGTCACGGTTGGGCAAGTCCCTTACTCCTTTTTGGCCTACCCCTGTCGGTAAAACGATTGCTTGTGGTTCAGTTCATCAATGCTTTTTCTTTTTAACCCTTCCTGTCACGGTTGGGCAAGTCCCTTACTCCTTTTTGGCCTACCCCTGTCGGTAAAACGATTGCTTGTGGTTCGGTTCATCAATGCATCTTCTTTTTAACCCTTCCTGTCACGGTTGGGCAAGTCCCTTTAGCCTATTTAGCCTACCCCTGTCGGTAAAACGATTGCTTGTGGTTCGGTTCATCAATGCATCTTCTTTTTAACCCTTCCTGTCACGGTTGGGCAAGTCCCTTACTCCTTTTTGGCCTACCCCTGTCGGTAAAACGATTGCTTGTGGTTCGGTTCATCAATGCATCTTCTTTTTAACCCTTCCTGTCACGGTTGGGCAAGTCCTTACTCCTTTTTGGCCTACCCCTGTCGGTAAAACGATTGCTTGTGGTTCGGTTCATCAATGCATCTTCTTTTTAACCCTTCCTGTCACGGTTGGGCAAGTCCCTTACTCCTTTTTGGCCTACCCCTGTCGGTAAAACGATTGCTTGTGGTTCGGTTCATCAATGCATCTTCTTTTTAACCCTTCCTGTCACGGTTGGGCAAGTCCCTTACTCCTTTTTGGCCTACCCCTGTCGGTAAAAACGATTGCTTGTGGTTCGGTTCATCAATGCATCTTCTTTTTAACCCTTCCTGTCACGGTTGGGCAAGTCCCTTACTCCTTTTTGCCTACCCCTGTCGGTAAAACGATTGCTTGTGGTTCGGTTCATCAATGCATTTCTTTTTAACCCTTCCTGTCACGGTTGGGCAAGTCCCTTACTCCTTTTTGGCCTACCCCTGTCGGTAAAACGATTGCTTGTGGTTCGGTTCATCAATGCATCTTCTTTTTAACCCTTCCTGTCACGGTTGGGCAAGTCCCTTACTCCTTTTTGGCCTACCCCTGTCGGTAAAACGATTGCTTGTGGTTCAGTTCATCAATGCTTTTTCTTTTTAACCCTTCCTGTCACGGTTGGGCGAGTCCCTTACTCCTTTTTGGCCTACCCCTGTCGGTAAAACGATTGCTTGTGGTTCGGTTCATCAATGCATCTTCTTTTTAACCCTTCCTGTCACGGTTGGGCAAGTCCCTTACTCCTTTTTGGCCTACCCCTGTCGGTAAAACGATTGCTTGTGGTTCAGTTCATCAATGCTTTTTCTTTTTAATCCTTCCTGTCACGGTTGGGCAAGTCCCTTACTCCTTTTTGGCCTACCCCTGTCGGTAAAACGATTGCTTGTGGTTCAGTTCATCAATGCTTTTTCTTTTTAACCCTTCCTGTCACGGTTGGGCAAGTCCCTTTAGCCTATTTAGCCTACCCCTGTCGGTAAAACGATTGCTTGTGGTTCGGTTCATCAATGCATCTTCTTTTTAACCCTTCCTGTCACGGTTGGGCAAGTCCCTTACTCCTTTTTGGCCTACCCCTGTCGGTAAAACGATTGCTTGTGGTTCGGTTCATCAATGCATCTTCTTTTTAACCCTTCCTGTCACGGTTGGGCAAGTCCCTTACTCCTTTTTGGCCTACCCCTGTCGGTAAAACGATTGCTTGTGGTTCAGTTCATCAATGCATCTTCTTTTTAACCCTTCCTGTCACGGTTGGGCAAGTCCCTTACTCCTTTTTGGCCTACCCCTGTCGGTAAAACGATTGCTTGTGGTTCAGTTCATCAATGCTTTTTCTTTTTAACCCTTCCTGTCACGGTTGGGCAAGTCCCTTACTCCTTTTTGGCCTACCCCTGTCGGTAAAACGATTGCTTGTGGTTCGGTTCATCAATGCATCTTCTTTTTAACCCTTCCTGTCACGGTTGGGCAAGTCCCTTACTCCTTTTTGGCCTACCCCTGTCGGTAAAACGATTGCTTGTGGTTCGGTTCATCAATGCTTCTCTTTTTAACCCTTCCTGTCACGGTTGGGCAAGTCCCTTACTCCTTTTTGGCCTACCCCTGTCGGTAAAACGATTGCTTGTGGTTCGGTTCATCAATGCATCTTCTTTTTAACCTTCCTGTCACGGTTGGGCAAGTCCCTTACTCCTTTTTGGCTACCCTGTCGGTAAAACGATTGCTTGTGGTTCAGTTCATCATGCTTTTCTTTTTAACCCTTCCTGTCACGGTTGGGCAAGTCCCTTACTCTTTTTGGCCTACCCTGTCGGTAAAACGATTGCTTGTGGTTCGGTTCATCAATGCATCTTCTTTTTAACCCTTCTGTCACGGTTGGGCAAGTCCTTACTCCTTTTTGGCCTACCCTGTCGGTAAAAACGATTGCTTGTGGTTCGGTTCATCAATGCATCTTCTTTTTAACCCTTCCTGTCACGGTTGGGCAAGTCCCTTACTCCTTTTTGGCCTACCCCTGTCGGTAAAACGATTGCTTGTGGTTCGGTTCATCAATGCATCTTCTTTTTAACCCTTCCTGTCACGGTTGGGCAAGTCCCTTACTCCTTTTTGGCCTACCCCTGTCGGTAAAACGATTGCTTGTGGTTCAGTTCATCAATGCTTTTTCTTTTTAACCCTTCCTGTCACGGTTGGGCAAGTCCCTTACTCCTTTTTGGCCTACCCCTGTCGGTAAAACGATTGCTTGTGGTTCAGTTCATCAATGCTTTTTCTTTTTAACCCTTCCTGTCACGGTTGGGCAAGTCCCTTTAGCCTATTTAGCCTACCCCTGGACTGTTACATACCTACATACACACATGCATAACATACATACATACATACACAAACGCACATACATGCACACATTCATACATATACACATACACACACGCACATACATACACACAAATCATACATATATACATACAAACATACACGCAAATACACACACACACATTCATACGTATACACATATATACACGCAAATGCATACACATACATACATAACATACATACATATACACAACTGGAACTTACATACACACATACATACACGCACGTACATACACACATATTCATACATATATACACGCACATACATACATATACACGAGTGCAACATACATACACACATATACGCACACATACACACATAGCATACATACATACAAAGAACTGCAACATACATACACACACATACATAACATACATACATATATACGACTGCAACATACATACACACATGCATAACATACATATATACATACATACATACATACATACATACATACATACATACATACATACATACATACATACATACATACATACATACATACATACATAAACACAACTGCAACATACATACACACATATATGCACATACATACACACACATGCATAACATACATACATACATACATACATAAACACAACTGCAACATACATACACACATATATGCACATACATACACACGCATGCATAACATACATACATACATACATATAAACGACTGCAACATACATACGCACATACACGCACGTACATACACACATTCATAACATACATATGTACATACATACATGCATACATACATATAAACGACTGCAACATACATACACACATACACGCACATGCATACATACATACGTACACACACACACGCATAATATACACATATACATACAGACATACACGCAAATACATACACACACATTCATGCATATACACATATATACACGCAAATACATACACATACATACATAACATACATACATATACACAACTGGAACTTACATACACACATACATACACGCACTTACATACACGCACATTCATACATATATACACGCACATACATACATACACACATATACGCACACATAACATACATACATACAAACGACTGCAACATACATACACACACATACATACATAACATACAAACATACATACATAAACACGACTGCAACATACATACACACATACATGCACGAACATACACACACATGCATAACATACATACATACATACATATATACATACATACATACATACATACATACATACATACATACATACATACATATATACATACATACATACATACATACATACATACATACATACATACATACATACATACATACATACATACATACATATATACATACATACATACATACATACATACATACATACATACATACATACATACATACATACATACATATATACATACATACATACATACATACATACATACATACATACATACATACATACATACATACATACATACATACATACATACATACATACATACATACATACATACATACATACATACATACATACATACATACATACATACATACATACATACATACATACATACATACATACATACATACATACATACATACATACATACATACATACATACATACATACATACATACATACATACATACATACATATACACGACTGCAACATACATACATACATACACACACATGCATAACATACATATGTACATACATACATGCATACATACATGTACAAAACTGCAACATACATACACACATACACGCACATGCATACATACGTACACACACATGCATAATATACAAATATACATACATACATACACGCACATAACACACATACATATACACGACTGTATCATATATAGATACATACATACACGCCGCACCTCCTCCTCTTCCCCCTCTGTACTGCTGCCGCTAGCACTCATATCCAGCGGTACAGATCTCCTCGATTTGCGGCGTGGCTTCGCAGACACACCTGTCCCTTGGCCTGGGCCCCCCTGGTCCCCTCTTCTGCCGCCCCCCCCACGCCCTGAGCTTGAAGGAGCAGTGTAGGTTGACAGACGCTGTCCATTGGCCTGGGCCCCCCTGGACCCCTCTTCCGCGGTCCCTTGGCCTGGGCCCCCCTGGACCCCTCTCATGTGCCCACCACCACGCCCTGAGCTTGAAGGAGCGGTGTAGGTTGAGAGACGCTGCCCATTGTGAGTTAGCTTGTGACGGTAGTGCCTGAAGCACAAATGTGAGTGAAAATTAGTTAGTTGGTTGGTTGGTTGGTTGGTTGGTTGGTTGGTTGGTTGGTTGGGAGGCAGGTTGAGAGACGCTGGCCATTGTGCGTAAGCTTGTAAGGGTAGTGGCTGAAGTACACATGTGAGTGTAAATTAGTTAGTTGGTTGGTTGGTCGGTTGGTTGGGCGGTAGGTTGAGAGACGCTGCCCATTGTGAGTAAGCTTGTGACGGCAGTGCCTGAAGTACAAATGTGAGTGTAAATTAGTTAGTTGGTTGGTTGGTTGGTTGGTTGGCTGGTTGGTTGGTTGGTTGGTTGGGAGGTAGGTTGAGAGACGCTGCCCAATGTGAGTAAGCTTGTAACGGTAGTGCCTGAAGTACAATGTGAATGAAAATTAGTTAGTTGGTTGGTTGGTTGGTTGGTTGGTAAGTCGGTTGGTTTGTTGATTGTCTTTTATTTGGCTTGCAAGGGGGCATTCTGGGTGGGAAGGGTGCTGTAGGAGGGCAGAAAAGGGTGCTGTAGGCCCCGCAAAGGCCCCCCCAAGGGTGCTGTAGGAGGGCAGAAAGGGTGCTGTAGGCCCCGCAAGCCCCCCCAAGGGTGCTGTAGGAGGGCAGAAAGGGTGCTGGAGGCCCTGCAAAGGCCCCCAAAGGCCCCTCCAAAGGTGCTGCAGGCCCCACAGAAGGGTCGCAAAGGCCCCCCAAAGGTGCCACAGGTCCTCACCCCCCCCCCCCCCCAAAAGACCCTCCGAAGGTCCAAAGGCCCCCGAAGGCTTGCCAAGGCCCCCAGAGGTACCTCAGGTCCCTTAAACCCCCCCACAAGACCCTCCGAAGGTGCCAAAGGCCCCCCCAGAAGGCTTGCAAGGCCCCCCAGAGGTACCGCTCAGGTCCTTAAAACCCCCCGCACAAAGACCCTCCGAAGGTGCCAAAGGCCCCCAGAACGGCTTGCCAAGGCCCCAGAGGTACCTCAGGTCCTTAACCCCCCCCAAATAATCCGCTTACATCCTTTCATTCACTACACTCACGCCCCATGCCATACGATGGCTGTCGACCCTTTTTGGCTTGGCTTGGTTGAGAGGTGGAAGCAATGAGGGGGTCCAGCTTCTGTCAATAGGGTGTGGATGGGGTAGTGTTGATAGGGTGAATGGGATTGGCTTGGCTTGGTTAAGAGGTGGAAGCAATGGAGGGGGCAAGCTTGTGCACAAAAAACACAAATAAAGTTAAGGTGCCCCCCCCCCCCCCCCCCATGCCTCACTCCCCGGTTCCCACCCTGCATGCCTTACATCCTCCTCACACGTACCCCCTCGCCCCCTCCACACGCCCCCCCCCCCCCCCCCCCATGCCTCACTCCCCGGTTCCCACCCTGCATGCCTTACATCCTCCTCACCGTACCCCCTCCCCCCCTCCACACGCCCCCCCCCCCATGCCTCACTCCCCGGTTCCCACCCTGATGCCTTACATCCTCCTCACCGTACCCCCCTCCCCCCCCCTCCACACCGCCCCCCCCCCCCCCCCCCCCATGCCTCACTCCCGGTTCCCACCCTGCATGCCTTACATCCTCCTCACCGTACCCCCCTCCCCCCTCCACACAGCCCCCCCCCCCCGCCCCCGCCCCCCCCCGCCCCCCATCAACTTGTTTTGTGTTTGTGTTTGTCTGTGTGTTTCTGTGTGTGTGCCATTACCACCACCACCCTACAGCAGCCTCACCCCCCAGCCACCAACCACCACTAAGCTCCACCAAACAAAACACATAATCAACCTCCCATTCCCCCCCCACCACCACCACCACCACACACACACACACACACACACACACAACCTTTCCTCCTATTCTCTGTTCCCACACCCACACCCTCATCTCCAACCCCCCATTCCCCCACACCCCCCCACCACATACACACACACACACACATTACACACACACACACACCCTTTCCTCCAATTCTCTGGTTCCAACACCTCACACCCTTCATCTCCAACCCCCCATTCCCCCCCCACCACCACCACCACACACACACACACACACTTTTCCTCCTATTCTCTGGTTCCTACACCCCCCCCCTCATCTCCAACCCCCATCCCCCCCCCCACACACACACACACCACACCTCACACTACACACACACCCTTTCCTCTATTCTCTGGTTCCACACCAACACTCCTCATCTCCAACCCCCCATTCCCCCCCACCACCACCACCACCACACCACACACACACACACTTTTCCTCCTATTCTCTGGTTCCCACACCCACACTCCTCATCTCCAACCCCCATTCCCCCACACCACACCACACACACACACACACACTTTTCCTCCTATTCTCTGGTCCCACACCCACACTCCTCATCTCCACCCCCATTTCCCCCCCCCACACCACCACCACACACACACACACTTTTCTCCTATTCTCTGGTTCCCACACCCACACTCCTCATCTCCAACCCCATTCCCCCACCACCACCACACATCACACACACACACTTTTCCTCCTATTCTCTGGTTCCCACCCCACATGCCTCACCTCCTCCTCAATTTCCAACTTTGGCGAAAACGCGAGAGGGGGCAAGCCCAGGGACAAGTGCAGGCCTGAAGTACAAGTGTACAACCTGCAGTACACATGATCAGGTGGAGGGGTGGTGTGGGTGAGGGGTGAGGGGCGTGGGGGTGGGAGTGGGTGGGTGTGGGTGTGGGAGAGGGGGTGAGAGTGGGTGGGGGGTTGGGTGACGGGTGGGTGGGTGGGGGGTGGGGTGATGGGGGTGGGGATGAGGAGGGGGGTGTGGGGTGAGGGTGTGTGGGTGGGGGTTAGGGTGAGGTGTGAGAGGGTGAGAGGTGTGTGGGTGGGGGGTTGGGGGTGACGGGTGTGTGAGGCGGTGTGGGTGTGGGTAAGGGTGTGTGTGTGTGGGTAAGGGGTGGTGTGTGTGTGGTGAGGGGTGTGGGTGGGGGGGGTGAGGGGGTTAGGGGGTGAGGGTGTTGGGGGCGGGGGTGTGGGTGAGGGTGGTTGGAGATGAGGGGTGTGGGGTGGGGGTGGGTGGGTGGGTGGGGGGGTGAGAGGTGTGTGGGTGGGGGGTTGGGGGTGACGGGTGTGTGAGGGTGTTGTGGGTGTGGGTAAGGGTGTGTGGGTGTGGGTAAGGGGTGTGTGGTGTGTGGGTGAGGGGTGTGGGTGGGTGGGGTGAGGGGATTAGGGGTAGAGGGTGTTGGGGCGGGGGTGTGGGTGAGGGGGGTTGGAGATGAGGGGTGTGGGTGTGGGTGTGGGGGGGTGAGGGGGTGAGGGGGTTGTGGGTGGGTGGGTGTGGGTGAGGGGGGTGGGGATGAGGTTGGGTGAGGGTGGGTGGGTGAGTAGGGTGAGGGGGGGGTGGGGGTGGGGGGGGGGGCAATGCGGGGTGGGAACCGTGGAGCAGGGCAGGGGTAGTGGTGTACGGTGGGGGGCGGGGGGTGATGAAGAAACCAAAACAATCAAAGTAGCAGAAAAATAGTTCCCTCTTGCTTTTGGGGGGTGAGATGTGGGTGGGTGGGTGGGTGAGGGTGGGGGTGTACGGAGGGTGTATGTGTGAGTGGGGGGGTCAGTGACGACAAGAAACCAAAACAATCAAAATGGCAAAATGTAGTTCACCTTGCTTTTGGGGGTGCGATGTGGTGGGGTGGGTGGGTGAGGGTGGGCGGGGGGTGGGCGTGGACGGTGTGTGGGTGAGGGTGAGGGTGGGCGGGGGGTGGGCGTGGACGGTGTGTGGATTGTGTGTGTGTGTGGGGGGGGGGGGGGGGGGGGGGGGGGGGGGGGGGGGGGGGGGGGGGGGGGGGGGGGGGGGGGGGGGGGGGGTCAGTGACAACACGAAACCTAAACATCAAAATGCTAACGATCTAGTTCCCTCTCGCTTACCTGGCGTATAGCTGACGATTTAGTTCCCTCTTGCTTACCTGGCGTATAGCTGACGAAGAAGGGACAGTTTCTCCTCCCGTGATAGGCTGGCAGTGTCACACTCTGCAGGTAAGCATGCGTTAGGAATGTCACACTTGACAATAGGCTTGGCAGTGTCACACTCTGCAGGTAAGCATAGGCGTTAGGGAATGTCACACTTTGCAGGTACAAATACAGTGGTAGGATTACACATTGCAGGTTCATCTCTACTGTACTGCCATCTCTACTGTACTGCCACATCAGCATCACCAACACACTCGACACCACCAAACTCAACCTCACCTCCACCAACCTCAGCCCCAAACTCAACACCAGCAACAACAACACCCTCACCACTGCATTTACCACCAACATCACCTCCACCACCAACAACAACACCCTCACCCTCACCACCACCACCACCACCACCCACTCACCACCACCACACTATCCACCACCAACACACAAAATCACACACCACCACCAACACACTCACCACCACTACCACCACTCACTCACCACCCCCACCACCAAGAACAACAAAAAATCACCACCACCACCACCACCACTCACCAACACCTTCACCTCAAACACCACCAACACCACCAATGACACCGCTCACCACGGTCCACCCTCCACCACACAACAACTACACACCAACCACTCACCACCACCACCACCACTACACTCACCTCCACCACACTCACCTCCACCCACCAGTTTTCATTTCCCACCGACCCTAAGTTTGTCTTCTCTTTTTATGAGAGTCAAGATCATTCGAACCAAATCCTCGGTGTCGTTGGTTTGTGACGGGAGACCCACCTCCTGGGTTGAAATTCGTTCGCAAACAAAAATGAAAAATTTCGTTTGACATTTACGTTTTTTAAGAAAAGATACATCCGTCACAACAAAAAAAATGAACTTCGTTTGAAATTGCCTTGTGGTTTGAAATTCGAAAAAATTTTTAAATTAGTTTCACAACAAAAAGAATCTTTGAATTTCGTCTTTGAAATTCGTTTAAAAAAAAAATAGTTTCAGCAAAAAAAATGAAAATTTGTTTGAACATTCGTTTGAATTCGTTTTAAATTAGTTTCACACAAAAAAGAAATTTGTTTGACATTTCGTTTGAAATTCGTTTTTTTAAAATAGTTTCACAACAAAAAAAATGAAATTTGTTTGACATTTCGTTTGAAAAATTCGTTTTAAAAAATAGTTTCACAACTAAAAAAATTTTGAAATTTGTTTGACATTCGTTTGAAATTCGTTTTAAAAGTTTCACACAAAAAAATGAAATTTGTTTGACATTCGTTTGAAATTCGTTTTAAATTAGTTTCACAACAAAAAAATGAAATTTGTTTGACATTCGTTTGAAATTCGTTTTAAATTAGTTTCACAACAAAAAAATGAAATTTGTTTGACATTCGTTTGAAATTCGTTTTAAAAATTAGTTTCTTAGTTTACAACAAAAATGAAATTTGTTTGACATTCGTTTGAAATTCGTTTTAAATTAGTATCACAACAAAAAAATGAAATTTGTTTGACATTCGTTTGAAATTCGTTTTAAAATAGTTTCACAACAAAAAAATGAAATTCGTTTGAAATTCGTTTTAAATTAGTTTCACAACTAAAAATAAAAGTCACCACCACCACCACCACCACCACACTCATCCATCAACTCGTTAACGTCTGTATGTTGTCCTCAGCTGGCCCAGCTTGTACCTCCCTGCAGAACATAAAACGCACCTGTACTGCCTCAACTACCACCACCACCACCACACTCACCCATGAACGCAACGTCTTTGTGTGTCAGATAGCCCACTTGTACTTCCATGCAGAACATCACCACCTGTACTGCCCCAATCACCACCACCACCACCATCATACGACACACCACCACGCACCACACTCACCATCCCGACACCACCACACTCACCACCACCACACACTCTCCAACACCACTGCACTCACCACCACACTGACCATCACCGACACCACCACACTCACCACCACCACCGCACTCACTACCACAACCACCAAACTCACCCATCAACTCGTTAACGTCTGTATGTCCCTCAGCTGGCCCACTTGTACCTCCCTGCAGTACATAACCACCTGTACTGCCCAATACCACCACCCACTAGACCACCACCACACTCACCACAACAACACCAACACACTCACACCACCACACTAACCACCAACACACTCACCACGCACCACCCACCAAACTCACCTATCAAACTCGTTAACTGTCTTTAATGTGCCTAAGCTGGCCCACTTGTACTCCCTGCAGTACATAAACCCACCTGTACTGCCCCAAATACACACCACACCACCCCACACTCACCAGCCACCAACAACAATAACACCACACACTCACCCACCACACACCAAACTCACCTATCAATTGTTAACGTCTTTATGTGCCTCAGCTGGCCACTTGTACCTCCTGCAGTAAATAACCACCTGTACTGCCAAAATACCACCACACCACCACCACCACCACACTCACCACCACCAACAACAATAACACCAACACACTCACCACCACAACCAACAAACTCACCTATCAACTCGTTAACGTCTTTATGTGCCTCAGCTGGCCCACTTGTACCTCCCTGCAGTACATAACCACCTGTACTGCCCAAACTACCACCACCACCACCACCACCACACTCACCACCACCAACAACAATAACACCAACACACTCACCACCACCACCAACAAACTCACCTATCAACTCGTTAACGTCTTTATGTGCCTCAGCTGGCCCACTTGTACCTCCCTGCAGTACATAACCATGTAACTGCCCAAACTACCACCACCAACCACCACCACACACACTCACCACCACCACCAACATAATAACACCAACACACTCACACCACCACCACCAAACTCACCTATCAACTTGTTAACGTCTTTATGTGCCTCAGCTGGCCCACTTGTACCTCCCTGCAGTACATAACCACCTGTACTGCCCAAACTACCACCACCACCACCACACACTCACCACCAACCAACAACAACACCAACAACTCCACCAACTCAACAACAACAACACCAACACACTCAACCACATCTCAGGCAACACCACAACGACAAACCACACCCCACCACACACTCACCACCACCCCACACCACCAACAACGACCAACACACTCACCACCACCAACAACAACACACACACTCACCACCCAACACCACCAAACACACCACCAACACACTCACGCCCATCAACTCGTCAACGTCTTTGTGTGTCTCAGCTGGCCCACTTGTACCTCCCTGCAGTACATCGCCACCTGTACTGCCACCAGCCAGTTCTTGTAGCTGTTCATCTACTTCATTCAGCTGCGCAGCTGTTAACCCGTACCTGTAGGTGGTGGTGGTGGTGGGTGGGGTGGGCGGTGAATGTGTGCTGGTGGTTGAGTTGGGTATTTGTGTTTTGCCTGCATGGTGCGGTGGTGAGTGGTTGTGTTGTGTTAGTGCTTGTGGTTGTGCGTTTGGGTGGTGGCGGTGTGTTGGTGTTTGTGTGTGCTTGGTGGTTTGTGGTGGTTGTGGCGGTGGTTGTGGCGGTGGTGGGTGTTGGTGGTAGTGTTGGTGGTTGTGTTTGGTGGTTTGTGGCGGTGGTGGGTGTTGGTGGTAGTGTTGTGGTTGTTGTGGTGTTGTGGCGTGTGGTGGGTGTTGGGGTTGTGGTGGTTGTGTTGGGTGTTGTGGCGTGGGGTGTTGCGTGGTAGTGTTGGTGGTTTGGGTGGTGGGTGTTGTGGTGTGTTGGGTGGTGGTGGCGGTGGTGTGTGTTATGGTTTGGCGGTGGGATGGTCGTTGGTGGTGTGTGGTTGGTTGTGACGGTGGTGGTGTGTTGGTGGTAGTGCGTGTGTGTTGTGTTGGCAGTGGTGGGTTATGTGTTGTGTTGGTGGTTGTGTTGGTGGTTGTGGCCGGTGGTGGGTGTGTGGTTGGTGTGGTGGTTGTGTGGTGGTGGTGTTGGTGGTGGTTGTGGTGGGTGTTGGTGGCAGTGTTGGTGGTTGTTTGGTGGCTTCGTGATCGGTGGTAGTGGTAGTGTTTGTGGATTGTGGCGGTGTGGGGTGTTGGGGTAGTGTTGGGTCGGTTGTGTGGTGGTTGTGAAGCGGTGGAGTAGTGTTGGTGGTGTTGTCTTGGTGTTGTGGCGGTGTGGGTGTTGTGGTTAGTGTTGTGGTTGTGTGGTGGTTGTGGCAAGTGGTGGTGTTGAGGTTGTGGCAGTGGTGTGTTTGTGTGTTGTGGTTGGTGTTGGTGTAAGTGGCGGTGGGTGGTTTGGTGGGTGTGTGTGTGTTGGTGGTTGTGGCGGTGGTAGGTGTTTGGTGTGTGTTGGGTTGTGGCGGTGGGTTGTTGGTGGTTGTGTTGGTGGTTGTTGGGCATGGTGAGTTGTGTTTGGTGGTAGGGCGGTGGTGAGTGTTGGTGGTAGTGTGGGGTAGTGTTGTGTTGTGTTGGTGGTTGTGTTGTGGTGGGTGTTGGTGGTTGCGGCAGTGGTCGGTGTTGGTGGAGTTTATGGTGTCTTGTGGTGGTTGTGGCGGTGGTGTTGTGTGGTGTGTTGTGTTGTGGCGTGGTGTTTGTTGTGGTAGTGTGGGTGGTGTTGGTGTAAGTGTTGGTTGTGTGGTGTTGTGTGGTGGTTTGGCGTGGGGTGTTGGTGGTGTGTGGGGTTGTGGCGGTGGTTTGTGGTGGTGGGTGTTGTGAGTGTTGCATGTTTGGCGTGGTGGTGTTGGTGATTGTATGGTGTTGTGCGTGGGGGGTTGGGGTTGTGTTGGTGGTTGGCGGCTGGAATTGTGTTGTGGTAGTGGGGTGTGAGTGTAGGCTGGTAGTGTTGGTGGTTGGTGTTGGTGGTTGTGGCATGGTGGGTAATTGTTGGTTGTGTTTGGTGGTTGTGCGGTGGTGGTGTTGGTGGTTGTGGCGGGGTTGGGAGTGGTGGGTGTAAGGTGGTTGTGTTGTGGTGTGCGGTGTGGGTGTGGTGGTTGGCGGTGGTGGTGTTGGTGTAGTTATGGTGTTGTGTTGGGTGGTTGGTGGCGGTGGTGGTAGTTGGTGTTGTGTTGGTGTTGGCGGTGGTGTGTTTGGTGCTTCGTGTTAGATGTTGTGCGGGTGTGGTTGGTTGTGGTTAGTGCGGTGGGGGTGTTGGTGGTTATGTGGTGGTTGTGTGTGTTGTGTTGGTGGTCTGTGCGGCGGGGTGGTGTTGTGTTGTTGTGGTGGTTGTGGCGGTGGTTGTGGTGGTGGTTTGGCGGTGGTTAGTCGTTGTGGTTGTGTTGGGTTGTTGTTGGTGTTGTGGCGTGGGTGGTGTGTGGTAGTGTTGGTGGTTGTGCGGTGGGTGTGTTGTGGTTGTGTGGTGGTTGTGTTGGTGATGTGGGGGTGGTGGTAGGTTGGTGGTGTTGGAGTTGTTGGCGTGGTGGGTGCGGGTTGTGTTGGTGGTTTCGGTGGTGGGTGTTGGTGGTTGTGTGGTGTTGTAGGGCGGCTGGTGGGTGTGGTGGTTGTGGCGGTGGTGGGTGTTGGTATTGTGTTGGTGGTTGTGCAGTGTTGTGGAGTGGTGGTGTTGGTGGTGTATTTGGTGTTGTGGCGTGGGTTGTTCTGGTTGTGTGGTGGTAGTGGCGTGGTTGGGTTGTTGGTGTTGTGGCGTTGTGAGTGTTGGTGTGTGCGGTTGTGATGTGGTTGGTGTTGTGTTGTGTTGGGGTTGTGGCGTGCTGGTTGTTGGGTGTGTGTGGTTGTGCGGTGTTGTGCGGTGGTAGGTGTGGTGTGGTGTTGGTGGTTGTGGCGGTGGTGGTGTTGGGGTTGTGTGGTGGTTTTGGTGGTGGTTGTGGTAATGTTGGTGTGGTGGTGGTTGTGCGTGGTTGTGGCGGTGGTGTGCTGTGGTGGGGCGTGTGGTGTGGTGTTGTGTTGGTGGTTGTTGCGGTGGTTGTGGCGGTGGTGGTGTTGTGGTTGTGTTGGTGTTGTGGCGGTGTGGTGTTGGTGTAGTGTTGTGTTGGTCGGTTGGGCGGTGGTTTGTGCGGTGTGTTGTGTGGTGGTTGTGCGTGGTGGTGTTGTGTTGTGTTGGTGGTTTGTTGGTGGTAGTGTTGATGTTAGTGTTGTGGTTGTGTTGTGGTTGTTTGGTGGTAGTGTTGGTGGTAGTGTGTGGTTGGTGGCGGTGGTGGGTGTGGCTGTGGTTTGGCGGTTGTGTGCGGTGGTGTGGCGAGTGTGGTGTTGGTGGTTGTGTTGGTGAGTTGGTGGCGTGGTGGGTGTTGGTGGTTGTGTTGTGGTTGTGTGGTGGTAGTGTTGATGTAGTGTTGGTGGATTTGTTGGTGGGTTGTGTTGGTGTAGTGTTTGGTTGGTTATGTTGTGGTTGTGGGGTGGTGGGTGGGCTGTGTTGTGGCGGTTGTTGTGGCGGTGGTTGTGGCGGTGTTTGTGGTGGTTGTTTGTGTTTGTGCGTGGTGGGTTGGTGGTTGTGTTGGTGGTTGTTTGGGTGTATGTTTGGTGGTTGTTGTTGGCGTTGTGGCGGTGGGATGGTTTGTGGTTGTGGTGTGGTTTGTTGTGGCGGTGGTGGTGTTGTGTGTAGAATATGGTGGTTGTGTTGGTGGTTGTGCGGTGGTGGGTGTTGGTGGATGTGGTGCGCTGTGATGGCGTGGTAATTTTTATTATTGTAGCTAATTCGTTTTCTTATTTCAATGCTGCTGAACTGCTGCGCGTACCTGAAGGGTTGGTGGCTGTGATGGTTGGTCGTGTGGTGAAGCTGTGGTGGTGGTGGATTATTTTATTATTGATAGCTATTCGTTTCTTATTTCAGCTGTGAACTTGCTTGCCCGTACCTGAGGTGGTGGCTGTGGTGGTTGGTGGTTCGTGTGGTGAAGCGTGGTGGTGGTGGTATTATTTTATTAAATTGTATGCTATTCGTTTTCTTATTCACTGCTGAACTGCTTGCCCGTACCTGAGGGTGTGCTGTGGTGTTGTGTTTCGGTGGGTTGAAGGCTGTGTTGTGTGGTGGGTGGTGGTGTGGTGGTGTGGTGTTGTGTTGGTGGTGAAGCGTTTGGTGGTTGTGTGGTTGGTTACAATTGATGTGCGGTGGTGAGCGGCGGTGGTGGTGGTTGTGGTGGTGAGGCTGTGGTGAGTGTGTTCGTGGTGTTGCGGGTGGTGGTGTGGTGGTTGTGGGTGTGGTGTTGGTTGGTGGTGAAGGCTGTGTGTGGGTTGTGGTGTGGTCCGGTTGTGTCGGGTGGTGGTGGTGGGTGGGAGCTTGGTGGTGTTTCGTGTGGTGGCGTGTGGTGTTGCGTGGTGGGGTGGTGGGGTGGTGCGGTTGTGGTGTGTGGTGGGTGGTGGTGGGTGTGGTGGGGGGTGGTGGAGGCTGTTGGTGGTTTGTCGGGTGGTTCGGTGGTGTTGGTGGGGTGGGGTGGTGGTGGTGGAGGCTGTGGTGGTTGTGTCCGGTGTGCGGTGTGGTTGTGGTTGGTGGTGGTGGTGGTGGTGGTTGCGGTGGTGGGTGTGGTGTGGTGGTGGTGGTGGAGGCTGTGGTGGTTTGTCGTGTGTTGCGGTGGTGGGTGTTTGCGGTGGTGGTTGTGTGTGTTGTGGTGGTGGTGTGTGGTGTGGTGGTGGTGGTGGTGGAAGGCTGTGGTGGTGGTGTTCGTGGGTGGTTGCGGTTGGTTGTGTGGTGGCGGTGGTGTGGTGTGGTGGTGGAGCGTGGTGGGGTTGTGTTCGTGTGTTGCGGTGGTGGTTGTGGGTGTGGTGGTTGCGTTGGTGGTGGTGGTGTGGTGGTGGTGGTGGTGGTGGAGGCTGTGGTGGTTGTGTGGTGGGGTTGCGGTGGTGGTGGTGTTGGTTGTGGTGTTGTTTGGTGTGTGGGTGGTGGTGTTGTGTGTTTGGTGTTGGTGTGTGTTGGTGTTGGTGTTGGCGTTGGTGCTTGGTGGTTGGTGTTGGTGGAGGCTGTGGTTGGTTGTGTTGGTTTGTGGTGCGTTTGTGTTGGTGTTGGTGTTGTGTTGTGTTGTGGTGTTGTTGGTGTTGGTTGGTTGTTGGTGTTTGTTGGTGTTGGGTGGTGTTGGTGTTGGTGTTGGTGTGGTGTGTTGTTGGTGTTGGGTTGGGTTTGGAGGAGGTGGAGGTGTGGTGGTTGTGTTGGTGTTGGTTTGCGGTGTGTTGCGGTGGTGGTGGCTGGTCGGAGGCTGTGGTGGTTGTGGGTGGTTGCGGTTGTGTTGCGTGGCGGCGGTGGTGGTGGTGGTGGTGGTGGTTGCAGTGGTGGTAGTGGTGGTGGTGCTTGTGTTGTTGGTGGTTGCAGTGGTGGTAGTGGTGGTGGTGGTTGTGGTGGTGGTGGAGGCTGTTGTTTGGTGGTGGTTACAGTTGTGTTGCGGTGGCGGCGGCGGTGGTGGTTGGCAGTGTAGTCATTTGTAGCTGCCACTATTTATTTCAGCTGCTCGGCTGCAACCCCATCCCACTTCGACAAATGGTTCATGGTTAAGCTGCTGACCCCATGAGTTGCCTGGGTTCAAATCCCACGGTGCGCTTTAGTGTTAAGTGAAAAAAACTCCTACCCACAACTCCCTACCCGATCACACACCCGCAAACCTACATCAACTATACCCGATCACTCCCCCCCCCCACACACAACAACACACACACACACACCACACACACACACCACACACACCACACACTCATAACCCTTCCCAG